>JAGKTI010020794.1:0-10544 GCA_018397915.1 Birgus latro | reverse complement strand
TATATATATATATTGAAGAGAGCGTTGGATACGATAGGGATGTTTGTTGAGCAAGGAAGAGTGGCTGTGCGTGATAGAAATTAATGGAGAGAAATTGTGAATGAGTAAATGATGACGCAGCCCTGAGGGGATATGCTCCCGCATTTTGTCTGATCAGCTGATGAGGTCAGGTGGTGGGTCCATTGTGATGTGGCAGGGATAAACCAGCTCTGCTGTCGGGCCCTGCTGCGGATGTCACTGAGTGCACTGCGCAGTTGACCCTCGTGCGGTGTGGTGTGGTGAGGATTTGTTCCTTCTCCCTTTTGGCGCTAAGATGCGAATGAATGTGTTTCAGTGGATGAGTAAATTGGGAGTGTGTCGTTCTGTCTCGGCTACCTCCCTTTCCATGGGGGAAGCAGCCTAGGTATGTGTTCCTTCTCCCTTTTGGGGCTAAGATGCGAATGAATGTGTTTCAGTGGATGAGTAAATTGGGAGTGTGTCGTTCTGTCTCGGCTACCTCCCTTTCCTTTGGGGAAGCAGCCTAGGTATATAGATAATATAACAGCAGCTGGCATACGCACTCCCGTCATAGTCTGTAGACAAAGGAGTGTATGAAGATATGCTGATTATGCTATTTGTTATTTTCACTTTTTTTTTTTATAAACGTTATCATTGATGAATTTGTTCGTTCATTTTCACATTTGCCGTTAATTACTACTACAGTTCCTTTGTTTTCACCTGGCTGAACATAGACCCTACGTTTTGACACCATTTGGCCATCAGTTAACTTAGCTGAAAGGAATTTGAAATTTTCATTACTACAACCGTCGTGCTATACTTTCTCAGTGCTGAATAAACCAGTCTGCTTGGGAAATGTTTATTGTGTATGGCTGAATCGTTGATTTTTCCCTGTTATCCAGCAGGTATCGTGGTTGGATCCATAGTGTGGCGAAGATGGCTGCTGTTCATCTTCAGTCCTTGTATTCGTAGGGGCTTTTATAAGGCTGATGAATAGTTTTGCGCTAGCTAGGATAAAAGCACCGAAGTGCGAAATCAAGTCAGGTGTCTGGATACTGGTCTGAACCTGCCGTCTGTCAAGGTAACATTACAATGATATAACGTAAATATAATGGTTGACAATGATACAGTATAGTTCTGACACGTCTTGACCTGACACAACCTTTTGACCCAGCTTTTCGTTCTTATACAGGTTAGCATAGTGACAGACCAATGTGCTCTTACATATATCCATAGCACTTTTCAGTGACTAGCAGTATGTTCTTGTGTTGATCTCTTGTTACAGTTCAGCATTCGAGATGGAGAGATGTTTTAGGTCGTCACAGTGAAAAGAGTATGCTATATTTCGAATTCAGGTTAAAGTACGGTATATGACTGGCCACTTAATCTTTACAGGACGGGGTCATTCTAGAGCTAAATAAAATGTCTGACGGTAACAAAAATGAAAAAAAAAATACTGTAGCTTGAAATTTTTAACCCTACAAAACGGGAAATCACTCCCAAGTTGAATGAAATTTCCTCACGGATAATTTAGCCGCAGGAAACTTCCCATGTTCAGTGGTGCACACACCAGTCTCAGGGTTGCCGGGGAGGTTGGCATTTTTATTTTATTTGTAGTATTTTTAGCATTTTTGTGGTAACTTGACATAATTCGTAGGTGTACAGTCGTCCTCTTTACAGTATGTAAATGGAATAAAGCGTTGATGATATTTTAACCTTCGGATATGGCAACACTCAGGTTAGGACGTGAGGGAAACGACGGAAGCAGGAAAGAGAGGGGTGGGGGGAGGATGTTTGGAGGCGAAGTGGAGGGAGGGAGGGATGCACGGAGCGAGATGGAGGAAGGGAAGGAGGGATGTAGGGTGCAAGGATCAGGAAGGGAAGGAGGGATGTAGGGTGCAAGGTTCAGGAAGGGAAGGAGGGATGCAGGGAGGCGAGATGAAGGAAGGAAAGAAGGGATGCAGGGGACGAGGTGGAGGGAGGGAAGGAGGAATGTAGGAAAGCAAGATGGAGGGAGGGAGGGATACATGGAGATCGGGTTGGGATGGAAAGAGGTGAGGTGGAGGAAGGGCAAGAAGTAAGGGAAAATAAAATGGTCAGGAGGAAATGAGGAAATATGGTGGGAAGTAAGGATGAAGTTTACAGACAAGGAGAGACGTTCCCGGTTAGAGTAGAAGGTAGGATGACCGTGTAAAGGAAGGGGGAAGAGAAGGGAAGGGATGTACGGTAGTGTTGGTCTGGAGAGAGAGAGAGAGAGAGAGAGAGAGAGAGAGAGTGGAAAACAGTGTGGTGGATAGGAGAGTGTTGGATGAAAGTATGGAGAAAATGAAGCTAGAGAGGGGAGGAGGAAGGAAGCAGAGCGTAGAAAACCTTGCAGGCAAGGTAGGCATTAAAGGAGTTAGTGATGTAAGAGAGAGAGAGAGAGAGAGAGAGAGAGAGAGAGAGAGAGAGAGAGAGAGAGAGAGAGAGAGGTGGTGGGTGAAGACAGAGTACAGACAGTTGGAGCTTTCACTTTTCTAACTCAGTGGTACAGTCTGTAGGTGAAAGTGGTTAGGTTGGCTTGGAGTAGGGGTTTCAGTATACTTGCCATTACATCAAGTCAGTGGTTCTCACACCCACTAGGCAGTGTTGGTAGAGGTTTGCAATCCCCCCCCACACACACACACACACTACTGAACATATGATGGTGACGAGCAAGGGGTAGGGTGGGGAAGGAAAAACTGTGAGGACATTGCTCTTGCACATTTTAAATTATACCACTGGGCTTAGAGATGACAGCTGTAATAATATTTTGCTCGTGTATAGAATGAGTAACCAATATTCACCGTATCGTAGGTATTGTGATAACACTAATAATGTAATCATTTAAATTTCGAGGAAGTAAATAAATTACTGTACATTGAAAGCATTAGGCGTATTCAATGTCTCTTTCTTTAGGTAGTACACTGTAGCACCAGTCTATCCCAAGGTGGATAGAAAGCTGATGACAGGGGGAGCTGGTACTCCCATTCCATCAGCCCTCAGGACTAGCTCCTGACCATCCCCCTTTGTTGAACTTTTTCAGTGTTTCAGTAACACAGTAGGCCAGCATGCTCTCCAGTACAAGTTCCTCTAACTATCAACACCAAACTATACATGCACATTACAGAAAATTTGCAGAAAAAATTACAGAAAAATATGACATCTTAATACAGCACAGTCTTCGTGCAACACGAGATAGGTTATGCAGAATCCCGTGCAAAATCAATTTCGTGCTCAAACGTGACATGTATACATGTAAAATAGGGGGTTAGGTTCTAGGAGCCCCATATTTTTCATTAAAAATGTGTTTAAAGATAGCTTATTACAAATATGTCTGCTTTAAGACACCCAAGACAGTGTGTTTACATATGATCTCGCCGACTGGACACATCAGAGCATTCTAATCTAACCTAACTGAATAGTTTTGCCCCCAAATACTCCCCATAAATATTTTAACCACCAAGGATTGCCACTAAGCCTCTTGAAAGCCCTCATTACCAATCAGGCAAAAACTTCTGATCTAATCAACATGTGAATAATGGCCACCCAGCGTCACACATATTTCGCTAGGAATCATTTTCGGCATACTCATTAAAAAAAAAAATACAATGTGAAACTATTTTTGAAAGTCATTAGTCGTCAACAATAAAGGAAAAAAAGCTATACTGAAGTCATCAGCATGGAGTGATTGTGTACTTCTCACTTCTCGGATACACACAAATGCAGTAATTGTGAATAATAAACAAGTCAGCAAGGCAGTATAATTTGTATGACCGTATAATTCACAAGAACTGAACTCACATAATTATCGTACTCAACTATTAGTTGGAGGAATTAGTTGGAGAAGAACAGGGAGGTTTTAGGAAGGGAAGAGGTTGTGTAGATCAGATATTCATTCTTAGATCTTTAGCGGAAAAGTTTGTAGAGAAGGGGAAGAAGTTGTATGCAGCCTTCATGGATATGGAGAAAGCATATGACAGGGTGGATAGACAAGGGTTGTGGAAAGTATTAAGAATATATGGAGTAGATGGGAAGTTGTTGCAGGCAGTGAAGAGTATGTATCAGGGTGCTAAGGCTGCAGTGCGTGTGGATGGTGAACTGAGTGAATTTTTCTATTTGAAGGCTGGATTGAAACAAAGATGTGTCATGTCTCCATGGATGTTCAGTCTGTATATGGATGGGGTTATAAAAAAGATACAAGATAGGGAAGTGGATGTTGGAGCAGCCCTAGTGAAAGAGGGCAGTGTTTGGAAACTCCCTCTACTGTTGTTAAATGAAGACGAAGGGGAGCTGCAAGGCTTGGTAGATGAGTTTGGGAGCGTTTGTAAGAAACGGAATCAAAAGGTGAATGTAGGAAAGAGTAAAGTGATGGTCTTCGAGAGAAGTGAAGCCAGTGAATGTACAGTGAGATTGGATGGGGAGGATATGGAGAATGTGAGTGTGTTTAAGTACAATAATCTCTCTACTATCTGGACACCCAGTAACCGGACACCCCACTGTCTGGACATCGTTGGCTGGGACGTTCAGAACCCAGAAATGCCAAGAAATTGCAAAAAAAAAAACGAAAATAATCCAATTTTTTTCTACCCGTAAGTTAGAATTTGGTGCGTGGTGCCGAACAGCTGTGTTTACGATCCCTTCCCGGGCTCCCCAGGCTCCCCTTTCCCTCCCCCCAGTTCTCTCTCAACTGCCGTCATGAGTAAGCGGTTGTCGGGTTGGTTGGCGGTATTGTTCATTTTTGTTTAAACAATTATAATTCACGATGCTAAGGATTAAGTGCAGTTCAACACTGGATTGCTGTACATGCTTCAAGAGCATTTTCTCCACTGTCATAGATTTAGAGGTGGGGGTAATATTCGTAACAGCCACCACGGACATTAAGTACACTGTCAACTGTCAAATATTTTCCATAATCACCTCTATATCCTCATTCTCTGGTTACATTTTATTTACTTCATCCTTTGTGTCCCATATTTGAGTGCATAGGCTGTGAAAAAGGTGATTTTCTTAGTGATTATCATGTCTCTTACCTATGTTCACTATGCTGTCAGGTGGTGAACATACAGTAAGACCTCACTATAACGGACTAATTGGGGCCCTAACCATTCCGAAAAATGCGAAATTCCGATAAGTGACATCTGGACTTTCCCCTGCTAATCCGGACTTTTTCCAATATATCAGACATTAGTCCAGATTGCAACAATGGTTTTTAAACTGTTTTCACTACCATTGCAGTACTGTACTGTGTTATACCTTCACTACATTAATCAGTTGGTATAATAATACTGTACTGTACACTGATAAACATATCTTTTATTTAACTTATTGTGGTGAACATAGCTGAAGTGGTCAGGCAGTCCGGACTGCTTCTGGCTTTATTGGACTTTTTCCGATATATAGGAATTTAGTCCGGTAGCTCCTCGAGTCCGATAAAAGCGAATTCCGGTCTATTGAAGTCCGTTATATCGAGGTTTTACTGTATTTGCCATACTCACCTCTAAATCGTCATTTTTCTGGTTAAATTTTATTTATTTAATGCTTTGTGTCCCATATTTGAGTCCATAGGCTGTGAAAAAGGTGATTATTATAGTGATTTTCATGTCTGTTACCTATGTTCACTATGCGGTCAGGTGGTGAACATATTTGCAATACTCACCCCTGAATCATCATTTTCTAGTTAAAATTCAATTAATTCATGCTTTGTGTCCATTACAGGCAGCCCCCACTTAACGAATGGGTTAGGTTCCTGGAAAACCGTTCGTTATGTGATTTTTCGTTGCACAAGCCCATTATAGCATGGGTTCAGTGGGGTTTGGTTCCAGACTTCCGATTTTCCCCCCCATCTACTAGTATTCACCCTTCTTTGCTCATTATGAATAAATGTTTGTGTATCTTATGACTCCATAACTTATATTCTACAACTATTGTACATACAGTACATCTACATTCTACAAATACATACGGCACTTGATTTAAAGATACTCGACACTGCAGACGGAGCCACGTCATGGAGGCGAGCTATAGTTTGTGTTTCACCATGTTCGTGATGCCTTTCCATATCCAGCTTAGTTTCAAGCATAAAGCTCTTCCGGGAGGCCTTGGCTGCTTGTTGGCAAGGGCTAGTTGCAGGTCATTTAGGCATGGTGAGCAAAAAGTAGTGCAGTAATGCACATGCGAACTTGCAAAGGCTACAGTTGTTTTGTTTTGAATACTAGTACGAGTGTTGTGTCGCTAGAGGAGCTGCTGTCAACAGCTGCTAGTCACTATGCACAACTGGCTTCTCTGATGGATGATTCGGCTGATAATTGGTAAACCAAAAATTGGTAAAATTATTGTTTCAACCTCTAACAGAATTAGGAAATTTGGAACCTTTTCATCGATATTTTAGACAGTTCTAAGACATTTTTCTTCTGTGGCATCTTTCTTGCAAATTATTTTTATTTTACTCTCAAAGATATCCTAACCTAACCTAACCTAACCTAACCTAATCTTGAGGAGTAAAATAAAAGTAATTTGAGACAAAAATATCATAGAAGAAAAGTGTCTTAGAAATTTCTAAAATATCAAAAAAATGGATCAAAATTCGTAATTCTGTTGGGATTGAAACAATGATAGAACCAAAAAATTCGTTAAATCCAAGTCTAGGCATTCGTTGTGCAAGTGAAGGGTAGTAAAACAATTTTTGTTAAACCAATTTTTCATTGCGTAAGTGTTCGTTGCGTGAGGGTTGCCTGTATTTATGTGAATGGGGTCTTAAATAAGTGCTGTGCATGTCCGGTAGGGAGGTAGGTAGGTGGTTTTCTGATTTAGGTTAGGTTAGGGTCAGGAATGACCGGTGGTGGAGCTTCAGGGCCCAGTATCCGGACATGACCACTTTCCGGACATGCCTTTGGCCCTACAGTAAGACCTCACTATAACGGACTAATTGGGGCTCAGGCCAGTCCGAAATATGCGATTTTCCGATAAAAGCGACATCCGGACTTACCCCTGCTAATCCGGACTTTTTCCGATATATCAGACATTAGTCCGGATTGCATCGGTAGTTTTCACCACCATTGCAGTATTGTACTGTGTTATACCTTCACTACATTAATCAAATGGCATAATAATACTGTACTGTGCACTGAAAAACATGTCTTTTACTTGTCTTATTGTGGTGAACATAGCTGAAGTTGTCAGGCAGTCCGGACTGCTTTCTGGTTATATCGGACTTTTTCCTATATGTAGTATAGGAGTTTAGTCCGGTAGCTCCACGAGTCCGATAAAAACGAATTCCGGTCTACTGAAGTCCGTTATATCGAGGTTTTACTGTATTACTTCGGATAGTGGGGAGATTACTGTACTTAGGTAATGTGATGAGTAAGGATGGAACTTTAGAGGATGAAATGCTTGAAGGGGTACAGCAGGGAAGAAAGGTTGCTGGTTCCTTGAAAGCAGTGATAAGAAACAGGGAAGTGAGTATGGAAGTGAAAAAGCTACTACATGACAGTACATTATTGTGATACCAACTCTAACATATGGAAGTGAAGCTTGGACCTTGTTGGAGGGACAGAAGTCAAGAGTGAGAGCAGTGGAAATGAGTTATTTGAGAGGAGCATGTGGAGTCACATGGAGAGACAGACTGACAAATTGAGGAAGTGAAGGAACGTTGTGGTGTGGATGTGGATGTAATGGGAAGCGTTAGGAGAAACACATTAAGGTGGTTTGGCGATGTGGAGAGGATGGAGAGTGAGAGACTGATGAGAAGGGTGTGTGAGTGAGGTGAAATGGGGCGGGAGAGGGAGGGAGAGGCAAAGGATGAGATGGAGGGATGGAGTGGAAAGGTACGGTATATGAGAGAGGGGGGTGTGAGCTGGGAGCAGGGCAGTGAAATGGCGGGGGACAGAGGGACATGGAGGTGATTTGTTTGTGATCACCCCTTACGGGATTAAAACATCTTGCAATAGATAGATAGATAGACTATTTACGTCAACAAATAGTGTCTTCACATACTGTAAGAGTCAAAGTTTCTTGACCAAAGACTGTTGCAGTTCATTACTAAGGTCGGGCACAATGGCTTCCCCACACTCTCTCACACACACACACACACACACACAGCAGCAGCCACAGCGAGAAGACGTGTCTCAACCGCCTCTCAACAAACCTAAGTAGTTTTCAGGAATTGTCTTGTCTCCAGTCTTGTTCAAAATTTGAAGTATTGCAAGTTATTATAGTCTACCAAAATGTAAACAACTATTGTCAGTAAGTATACATGAATGTTTTTATAGGAATTTTGGGAACAGCTGTTCAGTTTAGTACTGCAACCGACCTTAAAAATGGCCGTCCATGTAAACATTGGGGAACTGGATTATCCAGGATTTGACAGTGAAACAAATGTAATGGATCTAGTTAAAACGTTGATTATGAGAATTAGTGGACTAGAAAAGAAAGTGGAAGATCTAGTATCAAGAGACATATCTGAAAATACTATACAGAGTCTGATACAGGCCAATGAGACAGCGAACCAGGAGATCGAGAATTTCTATCTATCTATCTATTGCCAGACGCCTCAATCCCGAACGGGGTGGCCACAAACAAATCGCCTCCATGTCACTCTGTCCCCTGCCATTTCACTACCACGCTCCCAACTCACACCCCCCTCTCTCATATACCTCTCCACTCCATCCCTCCATCTCATCTTCGGCCTCCCCCTCCCTCTCGCCCCCTCCACCTCACTCACATACACTCTCCTCGTCAATCTTTCACTCTCCATCCTCTCCACATGCCCAAACCACCTTAACGTGTTTCTCCTAACGCTTCCCATCACGTCCTCAAGCACACCACAACGCTCCTTCACTTCCTCATTTGTTAGTCTGTCTCTCCATGTGACTCCACATGCTCCTCTCAAATAACTCATCGAGAATTTGAAATGAGAAAATATTGAATTAAGGAGAAAACTAGAAGAGAGTAGTAACAAAACAGAGAAGTATAAGCAGTGTGTTAGAAGAGCAAAAGGCAAAGTGGGCACATGTGGAAGAAGAACAGAAAGAAGTGGTCAGCTTAAGGGAAATTATTCAGGAAGAAAGGGAAATGAAAAAGAACAGAAAGAAGTGGTCAGCTTAAGGGAAATTATTCAGGAAGAAAGGAAATGAACAAGAATAAAATGGAAGAAAATGTAGTAAAAAGAAAAAAGAAAAAAGAGAAAATAGTGAGAGAAACAGTAAAAAGGAACAGATGTGTGATAATATTTGGAAACAGGGAGGAGGAAGAAAAAGTTAGGTCTGTGAGACTCGAGAAAGACTCAAATCAGGTGAGGAAAATATTGGACAAGATCGATCCCGAAGGAAACAAGTGGGGAAAAAGAAATTGAGGAAGTAAGGAGGACAGGGCTATATAAGAAAGAGGAAGCAAGACCAATTCGAGTTAAGATGTCTTCAGAAAGTGTAGTAAATGACATACTTAAGGTGACCTGGAAACTGAGTAAAGGGGCAGGGATGGAAAATATTATAGTAAGAAAAGACTTGAATGAAGAAGAAAGAGAAGTTTTAAAATCTTTGAAGGACCAAGTAAAGGAAAAAAATGACAGGAGGACAGAGGAAGAACGTAAAACTTTTTTTTGGAGAGTGATGGATATGAAAGCAAGGAAGTGGTATGTGAAGAACTAGACGTGAAGGAAACAAAGGGGATGGATATGAATATGAAAAAGAGAAGGACGAGTAAAGATAAAAACAATGTAGCAAATCTGAGCATCATGTTCAGTAATGTAGATGGATTAATATCTAAGAAAGGGGAAATTGGAGACTACTTAAATGAAAATAAACCTGAAATTGTTTGCTTAGTAGAAACTAAATTGCCCCGAGATGTCGATACAAAATTATTTGGCTGGAACAATTATAAGATTTGGAGGAAGGACAGAGAGGGTAAATTTGGGGGAGGTATAGTGATATTAACCCGTAATGACCTAAGAGTAAAGAATATAGAAATTGAAAATACCAAGGCTGAACTCTTGGGAGTTGTAATTGAAGACAGTTATGGAGAAAATATGGATGTAATAGTTTTTTATATGCCCCCCAAAACTAGGGCATGGACAAAGGAAAATTACGAGCAGTTAGTAAGAGAATCCATTATTAGGCTAAAAATGTTAATTGAACGAAGAAATAGAATAATATTAATGGGAGATTTTAACTATAGAGAAGTTGACTGGGAAAGTATGGATGCTGGGAACAATGAAGAATCAGGGGGAAATAAATTAATGGAATTGATGATGGAAAACATGTTAACCCAGCTCATCAAAGAAAACACAAGAATTAGGGGTGTTGATGAACCATCCAGGCTCGACCTAGTATTCACAAAGGACCCAAATGATGTGAGAAACATAACCTACCATTGCCCCTTTGGTAAAAGTGATCATCTGGTAATTGAGATGGATGTGGTAGGAGTGAGGGAAGGAGAAAGATGAAAAACACAGAGAAAATATATGCAATTATGGGAAGGCAGACTTTGCTTCCCTGAGGAACTTTTTCCAAAATGTAGAATGGAGTAAAATG
>JAGKTI010020793.1:0-16119 GCA_018397915.1 Birgus latro | reverse complement strand
AAAAAAAAAAAAAAAAAAAATCTCTCTCCACTGTTAAAAATAAATGTCTATATTTACTTCATAAACAAAAAGTATAAAACAAAACGGATACTTCTTCTAAAACTAATAAGCCTTAACCTACTATCAAGAATCACACTAAGGTCGAGCTATCTCGACTATTAAACTTCAGCCATCCCAAACAATACTGATATTATTAAGGAACACCAGCCTGAGTGTTAAATTTATACAAAATCCACCTCATGGGGTCGGCCACATCAAATACTTTCATCATACTATGAGAGAATAAAAGGAACATGAGTGTTAACTGGGCATAAAAGTGCAATCTCTATTTTGAATCCTGAGCTGTAAAAAGGGAACATTAGATTATGATCCTAGTCACGAAGAAGCTCTAAGGAAAGGATGTTGAGTCGTAGTACTGTCGTATTCTATCGCTGGACTACAGGGAACAGGCTGTAAAAGGACGGAAATCAACAAGTTAACAAGAACGAACAACTGTCACTACCAACATCGCCACGCTGTTTATTCTTGTACTCTCCGTCCTTCGCCATATATCACTCGGATTATCCAATTACCCCACTGAAAGTCACATTACCATAATGAACGCTTAAATCCTCGCGTTTAAAGATAAGCGGCTTAGCAAATGGGTTACGTATCTTCATTAGCGTCGGCAATAGGAAAGCCTACCGATGTTTATTATGAAATTACTCTGAGCTTACTACTGACTTTCCCTACACCAAATGGAACCGTCTCATCTAACAGGTTATTTATTTTACGAACCTTCTGAAGAGTATTCCTACTACTTCAAGATTCTGTTATTCAACTTAAGAAAAGCCTGTCTCATGAGAGGTTATGATAAATAAATAGGCTATAATCTTAACATGTGTCTCTTCCCTGCATTAGATGGAGTGCTTTTTTTTTTCTTTTTTCTTTTTTTTGCGTCAACCACCATTAGTCTTCGGACTGTCGCAAGCTTTTCCATCAGCTTAGGAAAGACTACCAGTGCACGTGGTGTTGCGGAAGCCTTTATCAACCCTGTTAAGTTCGAAAAGTTTCTTGAGCTGAATTAAATCGTTTGTATAGAATAATATGCAAAATACATCATACAACAGAAAAAAAAAGAAAATCACACGTATAAAAGAACTTCCACCCATAACCACAACTGATAAAACAAGTCACTCTCCCCACACAACGCCCCAATCACTCACTCTCCCCACACAACGCTACACCAAGCCACTCTCCCCATACAACGCCCCACCAAGCCACTCTCCACATACAACGCCCCACCAAGCCACTCTTCGCACACAACACTCCAACCAGTCACTCTCCCCACACAACACTCCAACCAGTCACCCTCCCCACACAACACTCCATCCAGTCACCCTCCCCACACAACACTCCAACCAGTCACTCTCCTCCACATCAGATGGAAACAATGCTCATTTTCTTGCGGCGCCAACCGACCATCAATCACGCAGCAAACTTGGACTCGCCACAAGCCTTTCCATCACAACTTTCCAGCCCCCCAGAGTGCCGCGAATCTTTTACTTACCGCCATTTCTGTCACTTCCTCACTATTTTTCCCCCTCCGTTGGATTTAACGGGCGGGACAACTTCAGTGTTCTACTCGGCTGAGACTGAGTCATAGGAATACAAGTGTGAAATCTGGTATCATTAACCCTCTCACCGCACGGACCACTTTAGTATTCTGTTCCACACGCAGGACGATTTAGTTCAACCAACAGTGAAGAGTAAGAACCTGGGAGTCCAATGGTAGTCTTAACCCTCTCATGTGCAGGACAGCTCTGTTTTTCCGCTCCAGCTAACGCCAAACGATTTTCTGTTTATCAGAGGGTGAGTCATAGAAGCCTGAGAATGTAAAGAGGATGGCGTGAGGAAGGGGCAATTAATCAGAGTACTTCATTTCTCTCTCTCGCAGGGGAGGCTCATTCATCAGGGAACACAGTGACACCTAAAATGTAAAACCTGTATCGTCCTGCGCCTGGTGGTCTAGTGGTCAGAACGCCCAGGTCGGGGTGTCGGTCTTGCATAGGTCTGATCCCCAGGAGGTGACTGGAGGCTTTTTGATCGTGTCGTGTCACCAAAGGATGTAGGCTGGTTATCTGTCTGACCCCTTCAATCCGATGACGCATTGTAAAACCTTAATTAGAAGAACAAAGAAAGCGTTTCACAATTAATCTAAATAACCTTTCGCTTTGTTCTCACTGTTTTGGAAAGTACTAAAATGGCTAATTAAGGCATCTAATCATCCATACTCATTATTCAGCAGAACAAAGAACATGCGTCACGTTAATTAAGCTAATGAACTACGGCGCGTTTACTCTAACCTGACAAAGATCTCTAACCCCCATACAGCTGATGCCCGAGTGTAATCAGACTGAAGGAGGGAGATTCATTCCTGGCACATTACACGGCCTATCCGAGTTACAGGCAACCACGACCTAGTATTCAGACTGTACGAGTGGCCCAGTTTGATCAGATAATAACAAATTGCCGATACTTGCTTATTTTTTTTTTTCCTGAACACCAAAATTGAATAGTTTTGGCATCAGTCACTTTTAAATCTGTGGAGACCATGTAGTACACTGAATATAGTCGTCCTACAAAGCTGAGAACAACGTAATTGCTAGAGAGCGACGCCTTCTCGTGATGGCAGCGATATAGCCGGGCGACTCCACTGGCCGGTTGTACAAACGCCCCTCAACTCCCTCCCAAAAGAAGGGTGGTGGATTGCAGAAGGGTAACTTAAGCCTGTAGTCGACTGGGATCACGTTTTAGAAAAGCCTGGGGCCACAGAAAAAAAAGGAGGGGGGGGGGAGAATCGAGGTCATCAGGAGGACATGGTTAATTATTACAGACAGCACTGTAGATCGCAAACTGTATCCCTGCTTCAAAATAAATTCTTCGTTTCTGCAGTCGGGATGGATACACAACTTCATGCTGATCGGCAAGAGGTACGACTTCCCAGAGAACGTAATTCAAGCTAATTCACTCGTCAATTGAAGGGTATTTGATGTTAAGGCAGGGGACCATCTGGCCTAATCTGTAATTTATTCAAGCCAGGAGATGGAAGTGGTAAAGTGGTTAGAGAAGTGATTTCCTGTCTGAAAGGACGCTAGTTCAATCCCAGGCTGGAACAGGGAACAGTCGCATGATCTAAATTTCGTTAAACGCACCCCAGCTAATACCATTACGCCAATCCAGAATGGGAGGGCTATAGTATGTATTCGAGTATGGACGTTGGGTGCTCGTGCCGAAGTGATGACATGTGCAGGCGTGTGGTACGTAAGGTTGCTGGGCCTTAGCGAAAGTAGTGTTATGAATATGTCCAGAATACAAGGAGAGAACCAAGATATCAGTGGCAGAAAATGCCGTTCGGTGGAAAGGGACTGAAAGGCAGAAAATGTCCTTCGGCGAAAAGGGACGAGGGGCTGCAAACATCTTCGTGTGGAAAGGACCGAGGAGCAGAAAACATCCTTGCGTGGAAAGGGTCGAGGAGTAGAAAACGTCACAAGGTGGAGAAGAATCGAGGAACAGAAAATGTCCTAAGGCGGAAAGGGATCAAGGAACAGGAAATATCTTTGGGCAGAAAAGGATCGAGGAGCAGAAAATGTCATTAGGTGTGGAAAGGATCGAGGAGCAGAAAATATCCTTGGGTAGAAAGGGATCGAGGGAGCGAGAGAGGTGATATCGTGTGAGAAGGGCGTCACCTGCTGGTCTTTCGCATCGGGTGCTTTGTGCCAGGGGACGCTCAACCCTCAAGCTGCTTTCATAAGGGATCTTCACTCTTTCATGGTCGGGACAGCTCTAGTATTTTACTCTAGCTGACACCAGGCGATACAACTTTGCTGAGAGTGAGGAGTGAGTCACAGTAGATCGGGTGGTAATCTGTCACAACTAAGTCTCTCATGGTCAGAAAAACTCCAATATTTTTTCTTCTAACGTCATAAAATGCTATGGAGCAGGGTGAGTCAAAGGAACCCTAGTGTTAAGCCAATTTCTGAAGATAAAGTAAGTCCCCAAAACAGTTTAATATAACCTTGAATCATTTTTCTTTACCGCATTTTTCATTTTATAATTCACTGAAGTCTGGCTGTGAGGTGTTTGGCAGCCGCATGAATGAAGATAAGCATATACAAACGATCTTTTCCAAAACATAAGCTTAAATATGTTTATGGATATGGATCTAGGGCCGCCGCAGTGAGAACGAGGTGTTGCGAAGTGTAGAAGTGTAGTGACGAAGTGTAGGTGTAGAAGTGTTTTGAGGCAGTGTAGACGAGGTGTAGTGAAGTGTTGAAAGGTGTGAAGGTGTCGTGAGATGGTGCAGGCGAGGTGTAGTGATGTATAATGAGCAGTGGAGACGAGGTGTAGTAAGGCAGTGTAAACGAGGTGAAGAGGTGTAGTGTAGACGAGGTGTAGTGAGGTGTCGTTAGGGCAGTGTTAAACGATATGTTGTTCCCGGAGGAGACTGCTAAGCTCTTTTTAATTAAGAAAATGTATCCTGCCCATCTCATTTATGAAGGAAAATAGGATTACGACGGTGATGGTGACGACAGTGACAATGATGATGATGATGATGATGATGATGATGGCAACACAGGGATGGGGTGAGAGGATAAGGCAGACAGAGAACAAAATGGAAAGATGAAACCATGAATCTTTTGGGAATGGGTGAAAACTTAATATGTCAGAGTCAAAAAAGACAGAAGAAGCTTTCGTTCTGGATTCGTCCTAGAGTGATGATGGAAGATGATGATGATGATATCTTCTATTCCGGCTACCACCAGACTATCTTATTTATCACAGGAAGGATCTACAGTTAATCTTGCTACTGTACTATTTAACTTACGAAAGACCTCTCACAGTGAAGCAAAAAAAATGCCTAAGTTCAGCCAGTGAATGACCTAGTCTTATACTGTACAAGCTGACATTCTCGCCATACCACCACGGCAAAGTCTGGAGTTACTGCTTTACTAGGAGTGAGTTGGCGCGGTGAGGCAGGTTCTGGGGAACGGCACACCAGACGAAGTGAAAACAAAGGGCAACCTGTGACGTGTAAAATTAACCGTCTCACGGTCGGGACAACTCTAGTACTCTATTCGTATTAACGTCGTTGTTAATCAAATGAGAGGGTCATGCGAGTTTGAGGGTATTAAAGGTACAAGAATGCTTATTGAAATACAGAACGTGTAAGGAGTAAGTTTTTGTCATCTGCTCAGTAACCCCAAAGGATGCCGCTAAGACACAAAAAACTTTATCTCGGATCAAAGTGGAGTCAGATTAAAGCTATTAAAGTGCAGTGAAGAGAAAGGGATGCATAAAAGAGGAGATGAGGGGGAGATTTGACGGTGTGACAGTGCTCGGAAAATGTTAGAATTGCAGAAAAGAGCAATTGTGATAAGTTTTAAAAGAACAGTCATTTGAGTGAAGTTGGGTGGAAGGGAAGCATTAAAGAGATGAGGGGAGATTAGATGGTGTGTTATGTTTACAGAACGGATACTAAAGCTGACAAAACTGCGGTAATGTTGTCAAGATCGCATAAAATATCCCAACTCCGACCGCGGAGCCTGAGTTTTTTTTTTTTTTTTTACCAAAGTCGTGAGTCGTGAGATGGCAGGTATAAGAGTTACGCGTGCTTACTTTCTATTGTTTGTTGTTACTGTATTTGGAGAAAGATTTGAATGAAACCACTGGCACTAAAAATACATAGGCAACATAAGAAAAACCAAGATACACAATAAACCACAACGAAAACTATGCAGCGAGCTCTCTAATGCCAAAGGAAAATAAAACCTAAACTCTCTGTCCGCTTAGGTGGTGGAGATGACAAGCTAAACATTTTCTTCCAAGTTTCAAGGCTGAACGGAAGTGGAGGTAAAAGAGTGGGTAGTGGTGGTGATGGCGGTGGTTGGGATCTGGTGTGGGGTAAGAACGGCTGGAGTGGTTGTTCTTGCATCGTCAACTTTCCAACTGTACCATTACCAGAGCTCGCAGAGAAAACAAGTGTGAAGTTACTGGACACACACACACACACACACACACACACACACACACACGATGTAACCTACTATAACATGCGGGAGGAATCATACAAGCAAGCAAGGATTATACCACAGTTTTCTTACAACACATAACCATGCAAGTTTAAACAAAACTGATGGTACTACAGTGCATAAAACATTTGTCTGGCGTCCTTTGCGGTCGGTGAAGGTTCTCGCTGTCCTATTCAAAGATTAACACTTAAACAGTAACTCATACAGCCAGAAGAAGAGCATGATTATATAACATTTCTCCCTCGGTGTAACCAATATATCAACGTAGTGTTTTGGCGAAGATAAAGGGCAGCGATTTAGTAAATCAGTACGCCATAATCACTCTTTGTTACTATTCCGAAGTCGTCACCGGAGTAAAATGTAAGCAACAGAATCACTTACAAAGCAGCTGACGTAGGAATTAGTTTTCCTTTACTTAATCACTTTTCTGTAAAGATATTTCCACTCGTCTCTCGGTGCTGTGGATGTTAGTGCAAGAAACATCAAGAAGTGCACGAACATATGACAGAATGAAAAGTAACAATAAATGGCTGTACGAACATCATAAAGTAATATAAAATATATATATCTGACATGGTGAAATCTAACAATATATAGGAATAAGAACATGAAACAGTGAGATGTAACGGTGAATAGTAGAAGCATCAGGAAAAACAATATCCTAGTGAAAAGCTGTGTGTGTTTTCAGGTAATGTTGCTGCAAGAGTGGCGTGGTAAGTCATCTAAGCTACTAGAGGCAGACTGTGGGGGCTAAACAGAAGCAACAAGGGACAAAGTACAAGTACTAACGAGTACTATAAGACTCTTGTGCTCAGTTGAGGTTCTGCCTCACTGGTGTGGGGGGAATATGAGGATTTGCGCGCGCTCCTTTCACGTATCGACACTGATCCTATGCAAAGTTGCCTTAAAAACTGGAAACTGAAAACCACATTTACTGAAAAAGAACACGGGCTTAATACATTATAATGTTAAAATCGAGATCCCCCATGTCAGTTCCTTTCCTACGCTGTTTATCATTTGATTTAAAAGAAATGGAGGGGGGGGGGGGGGGAAATTAAAACAGAATAACACATCACTGCAGTAAAGAGGATAACCTTTGCAGCCAGAAGACGTATTTTTCTTATAATCATCCTTCGTGTAGGGGATTTTATTAAGATAGAAGAGATTTATTTATAACTAGATGCAGCCTTCACCAATACCTTCACTGCTATAAGGATTTCTTAAGATGAATAAAATAATTCAGTATTGGCAGGAATACAAAAAAAAATGGCGTCCTCAGGCTGACAGGATTAACTATGGCTGACACTTGGTGAAAAAGGAAAATGAAAAAAGGGAAGAACGCGAATGACCTCAATCTGAAGCGGGAAGAGGGTGTAGGGGAGGGGGAGCGAGAAGGGGAGAGTAGACGAGAGGAGATGAGGGGAGGGGAGGGAGAGAGAGTGCAGGGGTAGTTCTCAGTCCTTTACCTCCCTATCAGTACCTCACCCCTCCCAATTTCCTCACCCCTCAATCCTATTACGCGCCCCTCCTCTCTCTCTCTCTCTCTCTCTCTCTCAAATCCCTCCCTTCCCCTTACATACCCCCCAGTCTGTTATTCTCCCACCAATGATTCCCTCCCCTCCCTCCTCTCCCCTTCCCTCATCTACTCTCCCCTCTCCCTCATTCTCCCACCTATCATTCCCTCCCCTCACTTTCCTTCCCCTCTCCCTCCAATCGCCTCTCTTAATTGGACCCTTAAATCGCTCCTCGCAACTGGACCTCTCTCACCCTCTCTCTTTGCTCTCCTTAGTCCCTTTCCATACTCCCTTTCTTTTCCCTTTCTTCCCACTCTATCCCTCACTCACAATTCTGTCTACCCTCTAATTAACTCCCCACTCTCTCCCTACCCTTCTCTCCCTCCTCCTTCCCCTCTCACCCTTCTTCACTCCCTTTCCCTATTATACTTCCATATCCCTTTACTTCCGTCTCCCCCTTCCCCTACCACATCATCCTCTCTTCACTTTTCGAATTCCCCTCCTCCACCCCAACCCCACTCCCCTTCCGGACCGACCATGGCAAGGTACCCATTTCCCGACTTGCTCCCATCGACGAAAATGTAACCCAACGCTGCCAAGACTTGCTCCACCGATTACGAAACACATCAGAAATAATGTTCTGCCTTCCCAATCTCATTTCCCCCCTTCCTCTTCCCTTCATCATCACTTCCTTCCCCTCTTCACCTCTACCTCCTTTACTAACTCGTTCCCTGTTTTCTATCTCACTCATTCCCTCCCCCTCTCTCTCTCTCTCTCTCTCTCTCTCTCTCTCTCTCTCTCTCTCTCCATTTTCTACTCCCTCACTGCCCCCCCCTAACCTCCCACTCTCAAACCTACTCCTTCCTCATCGGCCCCCTCTTCATTTTTCTTACCCTCACTATTTTTCTTCCCCCTTTCCCTCCCCCAGTCCTTCTCCCCTCCCCCTTCCCTTCCCGACCAAGCATGACGGAGTGCCCTGTTTGCCGACTTGCTTCCCCCGACAAAAAGCTCATCCAACTTGCTCGCCCATTAAGGAAAACTTACGCTAACAAATGCCGCGATGATTTTAAACTTGGGCGATGCAAGTCCATTTTTGTTGCCTACAGGTGCCGACCAGTTCTGCTTGGCATTCTACATGAGAGGATACTTGTTTGGCGCGTGTCACTGGTTGGACGTAAAAAATAAAGCAGTGAGGTTGTTTGTGTGGCGCATGTGATGGTTGGATTAAAAAGAAAAAACACGAGAGGTTATTTTAAACATAGGATAGTCGGACGTAAACAAGCACATGCAAAAACTGAGACGAAAATTAACCCCACTTCCTCCTCCTCCCCAAGGAAATAAGCTCAAAATATGAACGTGGGAAAAAAACAAAGACCTGAGTTTTGGAGTGAAAGCGCGCGCGCACGCACACACACACACACACAAATGCATAGACACAAAAACACTGCTTAAAACTAACAGCCCCCACCAGAATAACTGACCAGCAAAAATGGCACCAATCCTAAATTAGTCCTTTCACTCCTCTCCCGTCCATTTCATATTCTTGCTATCCCCAGAGGATATTTTCAGCCTACGACAAATTGTTCTGACTAGAGGGGTTAGATTTAGTGCTGTTTAACTCTCTCACAAATAGAATGCTCTACTAAGCAAAACAAAATCGCTTCTTACCAGCAATTAAAAAAAAAAAATAAAAGGACGCTCTTCCTATAGGAAGGGAATGTGTCCATGCGAGAAAGGTTTTATGTCTGGCCTTTTTCGGATTCACATGGATCCCTCCAGATGACTGGTGCTCCTGGAAGTGTATTTTAAATCGGTAAAAAAAAAAACACACACACGATATGCCATGATTGGCCCAAGAGCTGAGAAAAAGCAAAGTTTTGGTGCCCCGTTATTGCCTGGCGGAAATGTTTTGAGCATCTTCGGCTTTATTTGGATCTTTTGGGGAAAAAGTTCGGTAGCACTGGATGGCAATTGTCTAGATAATTTCAAAATGGTATGACATGCTACGACTGGTTCAATAGCTGAGAAGAAAAGTTTGGTGCCCTACAGCAAGTGAAATTTTATAAACCATATGGGGCAGGAATTTTACATACCAAATTTCGACTGACGTACTCTATACTGTTCTCGCTCGCTTTGCTCGCTTGAACAGAACAGAAGATATAAAATTACGTATCCAGGAGAAAGCGACATAAACAGATCTAAATTAAATAAAATTGTCTGACAGAAGCAAAAAATATAATGAATTATGTTCTCGGGTTGATGAAATATGAAATGAGAGAGAAAATGAGAGAGGGAGAGAGAAAGAACCTAACTCACAAAGGCCGAATAAATTTCACCCACTGTCAGGTAAAATTTGAAAGGGGCGAAAAAAAAGTGGTGGAATTAGGTAGGAAATGCCGAGAAATCTGTGAGTGTCCGGGACTGAAATCACGGACAAGTTGTGCTGCCAATCTACCCCCTGTGTGTGTGTGTGTGTGTGTGTGTGTGTGTGTGTAATAAAGCAATACTGCGTAGTCCTTGCTGGAGCCAACCTACCACCAGTTTAATACAACGTGACTTTATCCATACGAGGTGATTGTGTGTGGGGGGGGGGGAGCCTGAAAGAGCTAAGCTGGAATCCTAACTAATTCTGAAGTGTTGAGAGTAAATCAGTCAGGAAAGACCTTCATAATATGCCCAGTTCAATGACACCGTATTATACTTCATTTTAAGCCGCTTAGGAAGGATATGAACTTAGTGAAGGGATAAAAAATAACTTCCATCACCTTCCTAACTGTAATGACTAATTTTACTCATGCTACTGACAGCGACTTCATTTGGTTTATGGGCGACCTCTCCGTGAAAATGTTAGAAAAATCCCCCTCTTATATGAAGCTGTGACCACAAACTGTACAAGCTCAAAGCAAACTGGCTTATGTGCTGTACACTTCTAATCAGTCATGCACTCAATAATTACACGTTACGATAAGACTCTCATTAGCATTCGCCAACCTTTGCCACGCATGCACAACGGAGCTATTTGTCCGTCAGATAACTGCTCCCAAATATATATATACACAAAAAATGCCAACTTATTCTTTTTTATTCTGGCAACATACTGAGTATATTATGAAAAGCATATTAGCACAAACTTATCTCTGCCATACATGCAAAACCAACCTGCATATCTGTCTGACAGTGAAGCCCTGTTTCCAAACACATTCAGTATAAACGAATCCAGCTGACATTTACTCCAGCGACATACTGATAACGTTACGGGAAGGATATCATCAGTACCAGTCTCTACCAAGCATGCAAAACCAAGCTCCCCGCCCGTCAGAAAGCCAATCCCCTGCTCTCTACCAAGCATACACGGATCCTATTAATTCACCTCTGATTCCGACGCCATAATTATTACATTACGAGAAGCATGTCATGTGGATCGACCAACCAGCCCCTACCACTCAGGAACATTCAAACTCCCCGCCCGTCAGAAAGTCAATCCCTGCTCCCAAACATATTAACATGAATCCTGCCACCTCACTTTTAATCCCAGCAGCACACTGATAACATCACGAAAAGATTAATCTCTTTACCACGCATGCAAAACAAAATTTCCCTTTCGTCAAAGTCAATCCCTCCTGCTCCCAAACATACATACACGAATCCTGCTAACTCACTTTTGATTCTGTTGGCGCACCTTTGTCTCCCTCGGCAAATCAAGTTGGCCCTCCACCCCGACTCGTCTAAATGTAAATCAGCTCTCCACCTCTCCCGCCCGCCTTTGTCTGAGCAATTAGCGGCCGGTGGAGGGAGATTATCACGCCAAATAATTATTGCGACTCTTATCTACACCGGCCTGGACTGGCGGCTGAATGGGAGAGAGCAGAGAGCAGGGGAGGAATAATGGTTGTTGGGGCGACTAAGGCTGGTGTTGCGAGACCTTTGTTATTTCCATCACTATTCTCATCTGTACATGGGAAACTAGCTCACTGATGATGATGATGATAATGATGAGGAAGATGATGATGACGATGCTAATGATGATGATGATAATGATGATACAGAATTAATTAGTTAGGACTTAAAAAAAAAAACGACCACAACGGGTTGAAGGCTGGCTGGATTCCAACCGGTGTCCCCAGTTACTACAGTCGGTTCGTTTTTACCTGACGAAACTGGGTCATCCTCACCTTGAATACTATATCATGGATGAATGAAATCTGATGAGACTTATATGAGGTAAGATCTTCTTGGGTACTATAGTCTTTTTACTCTAACCTGGCCTAAATTTGCCACCTCTCCATATTGAACGCGGTGTAGTAATGACGCTAATCACGAAGAATACATTTGTAAGCATGTAGAACCGCAGCAATTTTTTATTTATTTACCAGTATTTATTTATTTTTTGTGTCACTGAGCTACGTAAAACAAGTTGCAAAACGACATAGATCAACTATCCAATCTGACTACTCGTGGCATTAAACTGAGCTAAATAGGGTAAAAGGATCTGACAGTTACAAGACACGAGCTTCAGAAGTGTTCCCGGCGTCCAGTCCTTCCAGTATGCCTGCACTACCGACCTTCTCCTGGCAGCCCATTAAATTCCCTGTTTCTTATCTATTCTGATGACTAACACCCTGCCCATGATTTCCAGATGAAGTCCGTGTCTTAGCACCTACACTCCATATCCCTGTTCTCTGTCCAAGCTGCTCCAGATCATCCAATGTCCAAGCCTCACTTTTCTCTCTGTCCCCGTCTCAGCACCTTTACAGTATCTTTTGTTTCCTATCCATGCCTCTCTAGACTATCCCCCTGTCCAGGTATTACTTTCTCTCTTGCACCTGTCTCGCTCTTCCCCCTCCCCCTCAACCCCTTCCCCTTTCTATCCAACCTTTTCTCTAACTCGCTTCCGGGATAACTGTATTATAAATCCAATTACTCTTCTGAATTCATATTACCTAATTATCTTTTGCCCCTCTCTGATCCTGGCGTTTTTACTGACGCACAATGTAGCTTCTGTACAGTCAGAATCGAACTCCATCACTGCTGCTGCCGGCCTGTTTTTATCTAACTGAACTGGACCACTCCACAAGTTAAATATTAAGTAGAGAATACCTGCAGTTCAATGACCCTTAGTTGTATGGCAAGAATGAGTGTCCTTGGTTACGGGTTACATCGACCTCCCACCCTTGACTACACTTAGCCATCAAATGAGCTCAAAGGGATAATGGAGCTTTGTCAGGTTAGTAAGCGCTATTGACCTGTCCTCATAATTTACCGCACCAGGTTCGGTCCAATATATTCACGTCGCTATGTTCATTTGTTTCAACACAGTATTCAGGTCTGTAATCCTGTGTCTATCAATACACTATATTTCATTTTTCCAACGCTACGTTTAACCTGGTATACATGTGTTTGCTGGAATTCACAGCTCCCTGGTATGCTCGAGGTTCTAGCCTATATAGAAATTTCTCTCTGTAAATATGTTTCTGAGTAGTATTTAGAGTTTAATCCAATGGCCATCAATATAATCTCTATCTCATTTAACCTTCGCTTTGTCGTACATAAAAACCTGCAACACCCTGTTAATCTGTTTAAACTGAAGACGTCTGTTTAGTTTTAATCTTGCATTCCCTACCGACTGTATACAGCTTAGGGTAGTCTCTCTGAGCTGGTGCGGTTAGAAGTAGCATAAATTAACCCCCACAATACGACCGGCCTTTTCTCAGCTGAATGAAATCGTCTGGCTGCACCAATACTAAACTACAAAGGACGTTACCCAGCATCAAGGACACTGAGCACACATCTGATAAATCCGCATTTGAGAGCTACCTCAGTTTAACGGAAGCCACCTGCGCCACCAATTCCACATCGGCAACACTTTTACAAACAACTCTGATCACTGCGTCGACAGAGTCAGCCAAATTCCGCAAAACCCTGTGTAGGTATTTGTCAACTTACAAGCTCAGACGATTTCAAAAAAGGGGCGAGGTAAAAGGGAGGATTACCTATGTTTTGCATTCGCCACCTCTGTTCATCATCTCTGCAGTCATCACACTTTTGCAATAACGCTGATTACTGTACCGAAATGGGGGGGGGAGGGAGAAGGAGTGGGTGAGGGACGAGGAATGGGTGAGGGACGGGGAGGGAGACACCGCAGGAGAAAGAAGGGGAGACTGAAGGAGATGGAGAAAGGTGGAAGAAGAAAGGGCTGAGATAGGGGGCAGGGGAAGTGAAGGGAAAGGTTGAGTGCGTGAGGGGGAAGGGGTGGGAAGGACAAATTGGGAGGTAGGAGAGAGGGAAGGATGAGAGGGGAAGGGAGCAGGAGGGAAGGATGAGAGGGGAAGGGAGCAGGAGGAAAGAGAGAGGATGGGGGAGTAAGAGAGAGAGGGAGGATGGGGGAGGAAGGGAGATAGGGGGTAAGAGGAGATGAGAAATTCGCTGAACGCTCCAATGCAGCAGGTATTTGGCGTACTTGACAGCGATGAAACCCAGCATGATCTGAATTCTCTTAATCCCTGAACTCCGATGGCCTAGGTCGTATTTTACACCTGCCAGTTCCAGAGAATTATATGCAGCTTACGAGAGATTTTCGAATTGGAGGGTTAGATATGGCCTAACTTACCCTGTTGCGAGTAGATGTCCTTCGTAAGCTGAGTAAATTTGTCTGGAAATAGTAGGAATACCAAAAAATACTCTTTTGGTTAAGAGTGTTAGATGTAGGCCAAGTTAAACCCCCGAATACTAAGTGTCCTTCCTAAGTTGAGTAAAATCACTTAGGGATAGCGAGGATAAAATAACATCCTCTGAATAAAGGAGCTAACTACTCTACTCCAATGGCGTATTATTTATTTCATTCTAGCTATTTCCAGACAATTTTACTCCGCTTAAAAAGGCCTCTTGTACTGACAGTGGTTGCAGGAATAAGAGTATAGTAGGGAAGCCGTCGCAATCTCAGGCTCATATGAACGTGAAGGGGTAAATGAAGGCTGTATCTAACCTCTCCAGGCCGGAAAGTCTCTCCAAAGCTGATAAAATCGTCAGGAAACAGTAAGAATATTAAAATAGCGAAGCACGTCCCCTGATTGAAAAGGATAATTTGTGTAGACATAAGAAGTGAGCCGGGCAGCGAGGGATTGTGGATAACCAGTGCCAGTAGGAGGTGATGCGTGGGGCTGGAAAGAATACAGAGGCAAGCGTTAATGTGTCTGACAATGGACGGTACCCTGGTTAAAAGAGATGGGGTTGAGAGGTGTTGGAAGCGTAATTTTAACTGTTGGAAAAGTGCTGGAAGTGCAGCTGCTGTGGGAGGTAGTGCAAGAGTGACTGATGGAAGTGTTGAAAGAGCAGCAGGTCCGGGGTGTGTTGCAAGAAAGATTGCTGGAAGTGTTGAAAGAGTATCAGGTGTGATATGTGTTGTAAGACTGTCTGTTGGGACGGTTGTAAAAAGTGCTGGGGGAGTAATTCCAACGAAGTATCTGTTGAAAGTGGTGGAAAAATAAAAAATTGTGGGATGCATTGTACAAGTGAATCTTTGGATAAGCAATAGCTGTAGGAAGAATTGTATGATTAGTTGTGAGTGGTATTGGAAGGGTAAGTATGGCAAGAGTCGATACACGACTGTTGGAAGCAAGGCGTAAGGGTACTGATGTTGTAATAATGACTAAGAAGATGTCAGAACATAAGCTGTTGGAATTATTATATAACTAGTAGTACATAACTAGCAGTAAGAAATGCAAGAAAAAGTAAGGGATGTGCTGAGATTAACTGTGGGATGGGTAGCAGTGGGATGCTGTAAGAGTTGTTGCTGCTGCTGCTACTGTTGTGGCCCAGAGTTTACTTGATGTGAACCCGGCGGACTGCAGGCTGAGGCTACCTTACTGCTGCAGTCCACCACTGTTCTTTCAGGGGATAGAGAAAGACTTGTGGGACGTTTAAATAACCGGAAAGTGGAGTCGCACACTTATCTTTGCCACCCAGTAAAGGCGTCCTAAATGTGGAAGACGATAGCTCTGTATGCATTCGAGCTAACATAATCACAGAGGAAAATATCAACCAACGTTTGGGGGTCTCGGGTTACAAGGTGAAATGGAAATGAGTAAATGGAGAAGGAAAATCTGACTGCAGCGAAGGTTCAAGAATTCTGCACCTCATTATCACCTGCCTCACACCAGCGTAAGGCAGGGAGGCGTGTCTCATTACCGAGATTTTACATACGCAGTCAAATGGAGGGAGAGGCGTGGAGATAGGAGGAAAGAAGGAGGAAAGAGAGAGAGAGAGAGAAAGAGGGGGGGGAAGAGGAAGAGAGAAGAGATAAGGAAGGAGATGGGAAAAGGGGAGGAGAGAAAGAAGGAGATGGTAAAGGAGGGAGATGGAAAGAGGGGAAGGGGCAAGGAAAGAGTATGAATGAAAAAATACGGGGAGAAAAATAGGAAAGAGCGAAACAGGGAGAGAAGCGACAAAAGAAGAAGGGAAGAAGGATGCAGAAAGTGGAAAAAGGGGGAAACACAGAGAGAGAGAGAGAGAGAGAGAGAGAGAGAGAGAGAGAGAGA
>JAGKTI010020792.1:0-16120 GCA_018397915.1 Birgus latro | reverse complement strand
TACGATCTAGAAGTGTATGTGAGTGGGGTGGAGGGGGGGTAGAGAGAGGGGGAGACCGAAGATGAGATGGAGGGATGGAATAGAGAGGTGTATGAGAGAGAGGGGGTGTAAGTTTGGGGGAGGGCAGAGAAATGGCAGGGAACAGAGCGACATGGAGGTCACTTGTTGATGGCCACTCCGTGCGGGATTGAGGCGCCGGGCTACAGATAGACAGAAGTGCGTAATCGCTTCGGCTTCTATCAGCGTACTGTTAGATAAGTAAAAGCTCATGGCTGACTTAAAAATACGAGACTCGGAAGAGGGCGGTGCAAGGAACGTCTGATCACGTTAAGGTGAAAAATTATTTAAGAGGAAACCGATAGAGGAGCATGGTAGAAGAAAAATGATGAGAGAGATACTCAGAATGAAAGAATACAGGCCAAGAATTAATAAGTAAAACATCAGAGCAGTGGCAAATGTGTGTGGTTCAGAGCGTTAAATGTGTGTGTGTGTGTGTGTGCGTGTGTGTGTGTGTGTGTCATCTTGTGGGAATGAAGTGGCATCGTTAAGGCACACATCCCTTTGACAGAGGATGGATGTAGCGTTCAGCACTGCGGCTATAGTGGTCCAAACTTAAACTGGCGGCTGGGGTGGTTTTCTGTTCTTCCATATATTATAATGCATACGTTAAAATTGTATTCATATGTGTTTACCGTATTTGCGATGCCTTTTACATATATAACAACCGTTTCACATCGCCGGTTTGGGAAACTTAGCACCACTGTACACAAATTGCTGCCCCACCCCATCGGCCAGTTTAAGTGTGTACCACTATAGGTCAAGGCCAAGACCGGCATTCTCGTAGGGTATGGAAGCCCCCTGACACCTTTCCCTTACCTGTTTATCCCCGCATGTGCCATTTTAACCATTGCTTTTGTCGTATTTGTGCTATTTGTGTCGATAATGCATAGGAGTAAATATGACATAAAAGAATAGTAAGGTGTAACATGGAAAATATATCGCTAAAGAACAGGTGTTAGTAAGCTTCCTCATCCATCGAGGTTACGGATCCTTATCAAGAAAATCTGGAGCGGAAATACTGTTCACCTTCCTGTGGCCCTCTTTGCTCATTACGTCTATTATTATTATTATTACGAGCGAGTGAGAGCAGCACATAATAATTTTTCTTCTATGCGAGATAGAGAAGAGATCCTTTCAGTGGGTAGCAGATATATTCAATAAATTTTGTTTTTAGCTATACAGTATACTTACACGGGATGTTGCTGGGCCAGGGGGTGCGGCCATGCATGGTTCTACCCATACACAGTGGCGCTGCTCGGCCCAGGGGTGCCAGGCCAGGGGTTGAGCGAGTCCTGGAGAGGTTAGCACCATCACTGAGATGTGCATTGCGACGGCAAGGCCATTTTATAGGGCCTCGCCTTGCCATTCCCGAATGCTTCACCCGTGATGTACGTCCTGCCTCCTATCATTGTTGGGAGCATCAGTCCCACCCACCACAGCCTATGACACCACTGAAGCGGCTGTGGTTACCTCATCACTAAATCGGCACAACTGCCCATCTTTAGGTACCGACTCGACTCTGGACCAAACCATGGATATATTATTTTAGATCCTACTGGCGACCACAACCAGTCGTCAGTGCCTGAAGAGGGGCAGGACTCTTGCACCTCCGCCTTTATGACCAAGGATACGTCGACCAGCTCCTCGGCCGAGGTAGACGTCTTTGAATCAT
The DNA here is from genome assembly GCA_018397915.1 of Birgus latro. Lineage (NCBI taxonomy): Eukaryota > Metazoa > Arthropoda > Malacostraca > Decapoda > Coenobitidae > Birgus > Birgus latro. The sequence goes on along the minus strand of JAGKTI010020792.1, from coordinate 14,388 downwards.
CCCCTCCTCCAGCAGTGGAGCGGCCCGTCTCGCTCAATGCCAGTGACCGCCAGCCCAAGGTCTCTGTTTATCAACACCTGGCTCTTGGCGCCCACACCTGGTCTTACCAGTTTGCGGAGGTCGTACTTTAAGATCCTGTATGATCTTCTCCGGGTGGACGACCTGTGTGTGGGCATTCCATCTAGCCTGATTGTCAGGGGTGAGACGATCGACTTTGCCGGCCTTGGAGTGTTTTATTTTATGCTACCTGCTCTCTTGGCTCCTTAGACCAGCCATCTTTCCTCCTGCCCTGCTTTTCTTTTTATAGTGTCATTGTTTATTGTTTTGTTTGGCCTAATGCCCCTCTTAGTGGGTGATGGCCATTAAGCCTCAACAAACACAATGACAACAAATGCTTGGGTCGCTCGTTATGTGCTCACAAAGCGCACTTCACTGGTTATTTTTCTATGTGTGATTAGTAGTAGTGGTACATTAATCACTCAATAATCCGACGTAATAGAGCCAAAGGCATGTCCGTGTAGTGACAACGTCTGGAAAATGAACACCCAGACCCTACCTCTTCTCAACCTCCAACATATACCTAACCTATTTGTACAATTCTTCTCCTTACTTTAGCAGTGTTTTCTGATAATTCAGGAACATTTAGACATCAAAACACACATAGGAATATCCAAAGTAATGGTAAACACCAAGAAAACCATGCAAAAAAGAAAAAACACTAAAAACCAAAAAACACCCTACCTATTCGCTATTGTATGTGCAATACCCCTACTAATTTTGGCAGTTTTTTCTGGTCATTCTGCCATATTTTGACAACACACATAGGAATATTCAAAGTAATGCTAGACACCATGATAACTGTGCCAAAAAAAAAAAAAATGAAAACCAAAAAACACTCTACCTATACATTATTGATGTGCAATACCCCTACTAATTTTGGCAGTCTTCTTAATCATTCTGCCATACTTTGACATCAGAACACACATAGGAATATCCAGAGTAAAGGTAAACACCAAGAAAACCATGCAAAAGAAAAAAAATGAAAACCAAAATCAACATACCTAAATACTACTCTATGTGTACAGTACCCCTCCTAATTTTGGCGCTATTTTCAGGTCAGTCTGCCATATTTTGACATTAAAGCACACGTGGGAATATCTTAAATAAATTTCAACACTAAGGAAGCTATGAAAAAAAACTAAAGTTCCCTGCCAAAAAACATTCGATTGGGATATTTGCCACCCAGTGCACCACAGACAGGCTTTGTAACCCATAGACCTCCAGCAGGTGTACAGTTGTCCCACGTGGTCTAGTGGCTAACCTTTGCAAAGAACTCCTCCTCCTCCTACAGTTGCTGGAGCTGGTAGTGATGAGTGGTGACATGCAGCGTAGTGATTGTGGCCTACCTGCCTCAGGAGACTCCGAAAACAGTCACAAACTTATGTCCAATGGAGGCTCAACTGCTGTCAATGTGCTCAGTTGTGGGTTCGATGGTGGTGGTGGTGGTGAGAATGGGCTTGCGCTCATCGGGGATGATAGGACCGATGATTCTGTTGGAGGATGGCATCATCCCGTGCTGCCCGCAGCTCCATCATCAGTCTGAACTGCACCAACTCCCTGTCACAGCGTGGGTGCTCGGCACACTCCAGCACCCCCTCCAGATTGGCATGAAGGGCACTGAGATGAGGGAGTGAAGGAGTCGCGGGGGGGATGCGAGTCAGGGTCCTCATCCTAGTCCTCGTTGGTCTCGCTGTCCTCTTTCATGCCCGCAGAGGCAGCAACTGAGATCTCTTCAGATATGGTCTGATAATCAGGATCATCGCCGCCGTCGTCGTCCAACTAATCCCTCACGTCGTCGACATCCACCTGCCTTCCTGCTGTTTGAAGACAGCGGTGGAAATCATCCACGTCCAACCCCTCAAGGTCTTGCTCAGTTTCGGTTCCCTAGAGGAGACAAGGCCAACTGCTTTTGAGGGTTTTCACTGAGACTTCCTTCCACACTTTCGCCCAATTGAACATTGTAGACTTCATGTCGTAACGCCGAAGATTCTTCAAGGTCTGGTCCCCACGTGTATCCTCGGCCCCTTCCTGTCCTCTAAAACCAGCACCTCGTTCAGGAACCTCTGCCGGTACAGACTGTTGGCAGCCATGATAACACACTGGTCCATTGGTTGAATCAGAGCAGTTGTATTAGGTGGCAGAAACATGCACCTAATCTGCCCATCATCAGCAACCATATCCTTCTCAGATGGATGCGTGGGTGCATTGTCCAGGAGCAGGAGTGCCTTCACCTGGTCGCGAGCTATAGCAAGGACTTCCGTTTGATAATGGATAACCTCCTTGACGAAGTGTCTGTGGAACCTGTCTCTAAAGATCTTGACAGTAAACCACGCCTTCACAGAATGGTACCACACAACAGGCAGGCTATCCATCAACACACAGAGACAACATGGACACCCAACAACAATGGGTTTAAGGCAGTGCATCCCATTATCATTGGCACAGCACAAAACTGAGACATGTTGTTCGGACAACTTCCAACCAGACCTGGTCTTTTCATTTCCTCAGCCAGGGTGTGGGTGGGCAAGGAGCAGTAGAACAGACCAGTTTCGTCAGGATCATAGACTTGACCAAGGGCAAGGCCCTCAACCTTTATTAAACACTGCACTTTCTGGTGAAGCAGGTCTACTTCCTCTGCTGCCATGTCCAAGGCCTCAACATGTGCCGTACGGCCAGTAAGTCCATGGTGAAGCTTGATGCGAAAGAGCCATCCTTCAGAAGCCTTGAAGTCGTGTACGTTGTGCAGGCATGCAAACTTCTTGGCTGCAGTCTTCACCACGGTCCAATGCACTAGCACACCGGCAGCACGTTCCTGGCAAAACCACATCAGTGTCGACTAGTTGATAATGGCGTGCTGGGCCTTGGCCATGACCTTCCTGTTGTAGGCATTATGTAGGCATTACTGTATATCTCATAAGCACAATGCACAGGATGTAGTGGCTGATGGAAACGTACACAGCTTCTGACTAGGAATGTCAGTTCACATAATGTCTATACACAATCTTGTTGTCCCAGACCATCAAGAATCCTTAACATACAATGTATTTCGAACATCCTCATAGTCCAGACAACCAAAAATTTCATGACGTATTCAAACACGCGGAAGTCCACGTGAACAGGATATCTGTCAGACTCTACTACCTCACCAAACATCCTCTCCAAGCTGTATATAATATCGGAGAGATTCCCCTCAGATCAGAAAAGTGAGAGAGGGGCTAGTGAGAAGGCCCGACACTAGGATCATTAGGAGACTGGCCGTCATGGTAAGTTACACTGTAAGTCACTATTTAAATAACTGTCCAATAAAACTCCGTAACCCACGAGTGCTGTAACTCACCTCATTGATGCTATGTGTCACGACTTTATTCTGACCATGCTTAATGATCCGTAATCGACTTCCCTATCTCCCTACAAGTATCTACGACCACGCTATCGAGACTGTCACCCGTATATGTGCTTTCACCGAAGTCCTGTTCGTGCTGCATAAGCTTGTCCCATGACTTCCTGATATCAAACAATGTTCAACAGGCTAGATCATCTTCCTGCAGTATACATCCTGTGGTTCAGCCCTCATCAACATTTTTCAGTATCTCACGCTTCTTTTTCAGAGTTAAAACCTTCCTCTTCCGCTTCTCAGGTGGTGGTGGTGGAGCCATCATCACACACGAGAGTGCAACAAAAGAGGGCCTAAACCTGAAGAAGGTAGGGGACCGCCACAAAAGCAACCACATTCACAGCCATACTTGCAAGCGTTGCCACTCGTGGACGAGACAAAGACGGGAACTGAGGTGTGGGCTTGTAGGCCGGCAAGCAGTACAGCACTGCCATATCACACCCCATGCTTGCCTCCGAGCACAAAGGAAGCAAAATGCGGCAAACTAGCATCTGTATATAAGGTTCACTTCTGTTTGCCCAGGCAAGGGTTATCATGTGACGACAACAGTGGATGACCAGTACATCACCATCTCAGGCAGTGTGTGACTAATGCTGCCTCCCAAGTGACCCTCACCATTCGGTAAGGAAGTGGAAAGGCAGGTGTGGTGGGGAGTTTCTGCACTAATCCCAGAGGCCAGGGGACTCTCACTATTCGATGTAAAGGCAGACAGGTGCTTTTACGTACATTTAATGGTGGCTTGCAGTCAGTGTTTGTACATACCCGGTGGCCATGCGGAAACACAACTCCTGGTGACCAGGCAGCTTTGGACATTCAGTAGAGAGGTGGATGGCCGCTGTCACGGCAGATGTACTTGTGGCCTGCAGTCTGTTACAGGCTCAATGGCAGTTAGGAAACACTTAGCCTGGTGCCCGTGCAACTCTAGACATTTGGTGGGGATGCATATGGACTTTTTGACACCTCTTTTGAGTTACAGTCGAATTATTTGGGTGCTCAAGGTTCGTTGGGAGTGATCGGATGAGCACGTGACTTTGACCATTCAGTACAGGGGCGGAGAAGACATTTTAGCTCTGGTTGTGGGTCCCGGCATACTTCCCGCTCACAGCTCGAGCCCAGAGGCCACGATACCAAATGTCTGAACATGTCGGCTGGCAGGCCGAAGTTCTCAAGGGCTTTTACGTCCGGATAATGACAAATAAATTTGGATAATTGTTTAAAAGAGCTAAGGTCCATCATCCAGATAATGAGCAGGCCCAGGTACTGCACATCTGGATAAATGAGGGATTATTGTAGCTGTATAGTAATCGAGGTAGTAGCAGTAGTAGTAGTGGGAGTAGTAGTAAGTGTAGTAGTAGTAGCGGAAGTGTCGTGCCCTACACTCCCTCAGTAATAATTTACATGATTCACACTCATATTTAATGAGCACGATATGTGTCTGTTCTTTTATCTAGATAGGCAGCGTGAGAGCAATAGCGTTAGGGAGTGTGGAGACAAGTCCAGAGAGAACCTGTAACAAAGTTTAGACAGTTTGACACTGTGTATCCCTATCCATCCAAATCCCTTCCCGGACTACGAGGGAAACTGTTCCACACACTGAGGTTCCAAAAGACAGATGCATTTTCTGCTTTACTGTTACTAACTTAGTACAAGACAGTTGCATTACTTTATCAACACAAATGGAAACAAGTCACTCAATTCATGGATATTTAACTCATTTACATGTAATTATAATCCCTTAATGTATTACTGTATAATGACTCACTTATGAGTATCTTATGTTTACTTGAGTTCTTACTCACTACAGGAATAGCCACTGTAGTTATTCCCACGACCTGGAACTAGAATTAATTACAATTGTTGGATATGGAGCACAAGCTAACTGGTGTTTGTAATTTATGCATAGGTATGTGAAATTGCCTTGTCTGCTACACTCACAATCACCCCATCTTAGCTATTTCCACTCACCATATTCAGTAAGCTGTCCATGGTCGTGACTGTCCGAGACACTCCCAATTCTGTCCCGTCTGCCAGCCACCTAATCTTTACTCTGACGTTCATCCTTATGCTTCTGGTTATATCTGGTTCCTGGAGCACTGTCTTGCCCCTTACTCAGAGAGTCTAGCCTCTTATATGAATCATATTGAAATTAAGGATGCATATAGGGGTACCTTTCTCATGACCTCTTACTAAAATTAATTATTCACATGAGCAGTACACTCTCTCATAACCCCTGCTTGTTCACTCCACGCCCTACAAAGGATTCCTGGTACTCCACAAGAATGAGGCCTACATTTAAAGGTCTCAAGAACCTTTGCATATTTCACTGTCATCGCCTATTTTTACTCCTTATTTCTTCCCTTTCCTGCGACATCTCTTGTCTCCCATCCTCTCTAGGTTTTCTCTGCAGCTCATGTTTCCTGTGTTTTTGTTCTAATTTTCTCATGATGTCTACTTTTAACAGCCTTATATGCCATTTTCCGCAATATGCGAAACTTGGTGTACAGCAGTTTTTTCCTCTTCTTAGTTTTCTTCTTCTCTACACTCTTCTTTTTCTCCATTGTCGTTAGCTGATCCTAAGTCGAAATTAATGTGTGTTTCAGATAGGCTAAGGGGTCGAGGGAAGGAATTTCCCATGTTTATGTGTTTTATAAACTCTTGCTATCCACGTATTGTGCCCCCCACGTGTTGGCTTCGGCATGGGCGTTATCCATCATCCATTGTTTGGCTCTCCTGACAGCAGCAGAAAACTCTATCCACTAACTCTATCCACTCATCTCTATCTACTAACTCTATCCACTCATCTCTATCCACTAACTCTATCCACTCATCTCTATCCACTAACTCTATCCACTCATACGCTGAGGATTCCACCTTTCACCTTTCCATTCGGTTCCTGCAACGTCCATCCCAACAGTTACTTCAACAAATAAGGGATGAGGCTATGGCGCACCTAATGTCTGGCTTGGCTCCTATCTCTGCCCTTGCTAAAAATAATCTAGTTGTTTTTAATGCATCAAAGACTCAGTTCTTACACCTATCAATCCAACAAAATCTGCCACAGGAGTACCACTAATGTTTAATAATATCCAGCTCAACCCTGCATCATCTTTGAACATGTTTGGGGTTTAATTCACTTGGGATTTATCTTGGAAAGATCATATTACATCTCGTATAAAATCTGCTTCCAAGAGATTAGGTGTGCTAAGCCGACTCCGTACCTTCTTTACCCCTGCGCAGTTGTTGACTTTATACACGAGTTTTATTCGCCTCTGTGTGGAGTACAACTCTCATGTGTGAGGAGGCTCTCCACATACACCTCTTCTCAATAGGGTGGAGTCAGAGGCTTTTCGTCTCCTTGACTCTCCTTCTCTATCTAGCTCTCTTCAACCTCTGTCTCTTCGCCGCACTGTTGCATCATTATCTCTTTTTCTATCGCTACTTCAATGATCACTGCTCCTCTGGAGTGTCTGCTTGTATCCCTCCACCTCTACGACGGGCATGTAGCACCTGTCTAGCAACAAACTCTTATCCCTTTTCCGTCCAGCTCTCTAATGCAAGAGTTTCATTTATGCAACAGGTCAGCTCTGGAACTGTCTCCTCCTGTCTGTATTTCCTACTTCCTATGATCTCCAGTCCTATTCTGCAGTCTTGCAGTGTGTCCAGGCATCTCGAAATGAACGGATCTGGAATTTGGCTCTTAATATATATATATATTCTTTTTCTTGAAAGGAACGGTTTGCAGGCTCCTGGCCTTTGGCTCCTTCATTCTTGCATAAAAAAAAAAAAAAAATCAGCCATTTTCTGTCCAACTCTCTAATCCAAGAGTTAATCGTTACTCCCAGTCCTTCATTTATGCAACAGGTCAACTCTGGAAGTGTCTCCCTCTGTCTGTTCAAGCTTACCTAGCTCAAGCTTACTTAGTTCAAATACATGGGAGGTTAAGAGACTTACGTTTCTTTTAGGGCTTCCATCTATCGATCAATCTTGAATGCGGTTTCAAAAAAGACGTCTTTCAATGATACTTCAATAAAGGTACAAATTCACAAAAAATCTACTTATATATAACCAAGGATTATACGTTGTGTACATTTATTTTGTTAAAAGATTTCAGTCACATGGTTTTATCATAAATACTCATTTTCCATAACTTATAGTTACTGGAATACCACTGAGCTAATCTATCCTTGAAAGCACCATTAGTAGGGGCAGTGACTAGCGCCTCAGGAAGGGAATTCCAGGCATTAACTACCCTTCCACTGAAAGAATTTGCTCTGATTTGTGTTCTTCAGTTACCTCTTTCTTTCATCTTACATGTGTTCGATCTGGTACTGCCTTCACTATATTCCAAGCTTTCTATCCCTTTCAGGATTTTATAAGTTTCTATTAAATCTCCTCGGTGTCCTCTTTGTTCCAGTGTTATCAACCCTAATCTTTCACAGTGTTCTTCATACTCGAGGTCTTGTAGCTCAGGTACAAGTTTGGTCATTCTTCGTTGCACTTGCTCCAATTCCTGAATGTCTTTTTTATAATAAGGTGACCAGCTTTGCACTGCATACTCTAAATGAGGTCTTTCTAAGGAAAAATACAAGGTTCTGCACGTATCTAAATCCATTTTAGGAAAATTTCTTCTATTAAGACCAACCATTCTGTTTTGCTAACACCTTTGCTACATGTTGAGCAGGTTTAAGATCCGATGACATTAACACTCCGAGGTCTTTCTCTACATCAGTAGTCTTGAGTTCTTCCCCATTTAATTCATAAACAGTTTTAGGATTTCTATGCCCTACATGCATAGTTGCACATTTGCCAGCAGTGAACTCTAACAACCACATTTTACTCCACTCTTGAAGTCTACCCGTCTCTTTGCATAGACTGAATATCCTCGAAAGTATTTATCTCTTTGAAAATCTTGGCATCGTCAGCAAACAGAAGTGATGGGCACTCCAACTCCTGAACTAAATCATTTATAAAAACCAAAAGCAAAACCGGACCAAGTGCAGATCCCTGTGGTACACACGAAGTTACCTGCAACCTATCTGATTTAACACCTCTGATTTCCACAAACTGCAATCTACCTGATAGGAATCCTTTAATGCATTTCAAAAGCTTTCCTTCCACTCCATGGGCCTCAAGTTTAGTCAGTAGTCTTGTATGAGGTACTGTATCAGATGCTTTTCTGCAGTCTATATAATTAACATGAACTGGTATTTGTTGATCCACTGCAGCTGTCAAAGATTCCATGTAGACCAAAAGGTTAGTTACTCTACTTCTCCTTTGTCCAAAACCGTGCTGTTTATCACAAATCAGATGATTTACTTCCAGATGGTTCATCAACTTTGACCTAATCATAATTTCACACAGTTTACACAACACAAGTCAGTGATACTGGCCTGTAATTTAATTGTTCTAATTTATTGCCTTTCTTATAAATTAGATACACCTTTGCAGTTTTCCAGAGTGCTGGCACCTCTCCTGTGCTAAGCGATTTGGTAATAATCATTGCAATAGGCAGTCCCAAATCTTTGTGACATTCTGCTGATAGTTTTGGATGAATACCATCAGGTCCCATCGCTTTGTTCACATTTACCTCCTTCAAAAGCTTCTCCACCATGTCAACAGTAACAACAGTATCATTAATCATCGGACCGTTATAAGCATAACATATTTTGCTATGTCTAGCTGGGACTCATTCACAAACACACGTTGAAATGCTTTATTAAATTCGCTTGCAGTTTCAAAATCAGACTCTGTCAATTGGTCATTACTGTTCTTCACTCTAAACACCTCTTTCAGACTTGTTTTGCTCCTTATATAGCTCCAAAAGTGTTTTGGGTTTTCTTTAATGTCTTCACACAGCCTCTTACTGAATACATTTTTAGCTTGTTTTACAACACGCACTGTTTTGTTTCTCTCTTGTCTATATTTCGCAGCTCTCATTCTTGTTTTGAGCCTCTTCCATGCTTTATTCTTGGCATTTTTTTTGAATCACTTCTTTTGTTACCCACTTTGGTTTAGGCTTAGAAACGCCTTTCACCTTTGGGACAAATTCATCTATTAAGTTGATAATATTTGTCAACAATTCATTAATTTCATTTGTAGATTTTTCAACGAATTTCTCATGCCAGTCCACTTCCAACAGTTTCTTTCTCATATTTTCATAATTTCCTTTATTAAAACTAAATTTGAAAGTGTCACTATCACTTAACTGCACAACAGCGCTATCTTGGTCAAAAGAAATTGTTGCATGATGACTTTTTCCTAAGGGTGAACATAACTTAATATTTTCTACAACAATATTTATAGAAAAAAATGGATCAAGCCTGGAGGAATTGTCACAGTCTATATTATGAGTATAACCAGGAACATGTTGATACAAGAAGTAATCATTTATAGTGTCCAAAAATTAACATGCATCAATTACATGTTGACCATCACTTGATACAGTATTTGACTCCCAACATACTTCATTATAATTAAAGTCACCACAAATCAATACTTGTGCCTCCTTGTTGTATACATCACTCAATCTAATTAAATCACAAAGGAGATCATTGACTTCTCTTGAAGATGCTGGAGGCCTGTATATTGTACCAATCAACACCTTACCTTGCAATATCACCTCGCACCACGTTGCTTCATCATAAGAATGGTCATTTAAAAACTTAACACCAGTACTGGATGACATTACATTATTTCTCAGTAGTATAATCACTCCTCCACCAGGTGCATTTTGTACTGTCCTGTCTTTGCGATGCGCCTCATACTGGTTAGTATCAAATATCTCTGTGGAATTTATCTGGTCATTAAGTTTGGTTTCAGTTAAACAAACAATAGAAGGGTTTAATCTATTTATAAGAGACTGAAATTCTATAACCTTATTTTACAATTCCATCAATATTTGCATAAATACATCTCAACTTTGTAGATTCAGCAGTCGTGGTGTGAGAATCATTTAAAAATGTAGGTTCTGTGCATTTGGATTAATCTTGATTTTTGCAACTCTCTCACCAGGAATTATCCACTTGAAATCCACCACATTCTCCCTCTTCAGTTCCTCACTATTACTTCAAGCTTCATTTACCAGTTTACTCCTCTTATCCTTATCTGCTTGCCACAGGTCTCTGAACACTTTAATTCTCCTAATTTCATCATCATTTGATAAATCCAATTTATGAGCAGCACGAAGGACCTTGTATGCCACACTTTTCTGGTCAAAACATACTTTCATCAGCCTTGGACCAACAGTGGACCCTTTCTTCCCTAACCGAAATACAGATGCAATTTTGTTTACTACAATATGTTTTTCGTGTTTACTTCTCACCTGACCAATTGCTACATCTGATTCCTCAACATTAGCAAACGATATATTCCTTGTTCTAGCAGCCCAATTTCTATCAGTGTCCCATGCATATTTCACTTCATCTGCAATAGAGTCTGCTACTGAATTTGCAGTTTCCTCCCTTATTTTAGTCTGCATGACCTGATCTTGTTTCTGAACTGTTGTAACGCAGGAATTTTATCTAAATCCCAGCGCTTTAGCCGCCAGAGTAATGTCCCGATTTTTACTTATGCTATTTAATTAATTTAATTAGATCCCACCGGTGTGACACCAGTGTAAGGGCGCTAATTTTTACTATATGAATTTATTTGATTTTTACTGATTACTGAATACTGATTACTACCGGGGAAGAAATCCTAGAATTTTTATGGAAGGCCTCATAAACTGATTTCCACTAGGAAGATACACTAAAGTAGAAGTAGAATTAATTTTGGTAGGCTGCCACCACCCAGCGTTTGCCAGGAAAGAAGTTATTAGTCCCGCTCAGTGAAAGATGGGACAATGAGGCCTAGATTCGGTAATCAGGGTAGCGTGAGTAAATTAGAGTGCGTGAATTCTATAGATAGTAACAAACCTTGCGGGCCACTCGATCTCACAATCAACTTCCCATAGGAGTTTAGATCAAACATATAAGAAAAATGATTATCTATGATTTACTAACCTTAACATACATAAAAGAATATTAACCTTCGAACAATAGTAACTAGTACACAGTTTTTTTTTTTTTATGCAAGGAAGAAGGAACCAAAGGCCACGGGCCTGCATACTGTTCCTTCCAAGAAAAAGCAAAAACAGTACAAAAGAGAGCCAAATTCAAGATATGTTTCAGTCTCTGATTCCTCCAGAATACTGGGATAATAATGTTCTCTTCTCCACAGAAAATAGATCAAGCTGACTCACATATCACGGTACAAAACTTATTAATCGAGAGAACACCACCACTGAAGATCCTTGGGCTTTTACACTCAACAAGATGTTGATAATACTGGACACAGATGAATTACTCACCCGATCAATAATATACATACATTAAGTATACATATAACCTGACCTCTTAACCTAACACGAGGTACACAAATAAAGAGAAAAGAATATTTCAAATTTCTGGCGTGACTTGCATTAAACCACGGTCTCTAACAGACTCGCAGATTTTTCCCAGGCTAACAACTTATCACCAAAGATTACTCTAGATTTAGTATATTCACCCTAATTTTCCGTGGGTTAACACAATTTAACATATCTATGTATATGATCGGTTGCACAAGAATGATTCGATATAAAATTTCACAGCGCTTGCAATAACCTGTATGTTAGGAAATCCGACATCATAAAACACACTCGCTTTTATCTAGAATACTACACTTTAGAAGAAAAGGCTTTTCCAAATGGACCATACGAATACATAATCGACAACAATGCAGAAAGAAATGAACTAAGTGGGGGGATTGTGTAAGGGCTTTTGCCAGTTGTACCGCGTGACTCTAGTGAAGACTGCATTGGGGCCTCGATGTTACACTCGCAGTCTGTTGAGTGGATGCCGCCAGCTCTCACAATCAATATAGAAGAGAAGTTGGGGAATATCTTCAGTCAACTTACTATATATACAGATATATAGAAGGTCTATTATTGAGACAGTAAAGGGGGGGGGGATTCAAGACACTCTCACTAACCTGTTGAGTGGATGCCCCCAGCTCTCACAATGAGCACAGGTCTAGGATACGCGCTCACTTGATGTTGTCGTCCCAACGCTGAGACTGGCTTCGACTTATTACTCTACAGTTTTCTTACCATAACAATCATCAAGGAACTTGCAACAAGGCATTTTCTCTCTCCTCTTCCTTAGACAAACTGACTTATGATGTTTCAAATTTTGTGGTAGTAACCGGTCTGACAGTTTTTACCGAAGCCTAAACTCACGCGTTTTTCTTTATTGTATCCATGTGTCGCAGTTGTCTGGTCTACGTGATCTGGCGTCAGTGAAAATAAATAAATTTCGCGGTTATGAATGACTATAATCAATAATCAGACTTTACCTAAGCTCATATACATTATTATTTAGTACAACAAGATGATAAATACAAACCCAACTACAAAATTCTGAATTCAAAGTGCAAATACAATTTGTCGCGAATTTTAACCTCGAATTAACTTTCTTTGCCTCTTTATCAGAAACAGATCATGCTTCTGCACGTAATCTCGCTCCACACGGTCTTACATATTAATATTATCACACTCTTGCTATTCCTCAACTAGGATCAAGCCCAAAAAATGAATTTTGAGGTCCATTTCCCATACGTTGCATCAGTTAAACAGGGTCCACAACTACACTTACACCACACTTAAACTAACTTAAACTACACTTATATTACACTTACATTATAGAACTTATATTACACTTATATTATACTTATACTAACTTAAAATTACGGCACTACACTGTTTCCTCTAAAACTCTAATTCTTTATGTATTTTCATCCACTTTCTGTCAATGGGCCCAAGCTGCTTCAAAATCACCCCAGAAATTAGTTTACAGTGGTTGAATGAACAATAATAAGGCATGTTGGAGACCTGTTGGGCTACTTTACTATATAGCTTGTACATGTCTACATTCATCCCTTCGCTTGATGCATGCACCCAAAATCCACAGTAATCACAAAGTAAGCCATCACTACCTTTACCACGACCTGTAACTTTCTTTACACAATGACCACAAACATCTTTATCTCTTACGGTACCATCACCACCACCGCATGCTTGTTAAAGTCGATGGGAGCCCTGTAGCTTGGGAGCTGTACCAGTAATTTCATCTCTTGCTCTTTCATCTCTCTTTTGTTGACTCATTTCACCTTCTCTGCCACGCCCTGCCATCTTCAGCTCTTCACTCTCAACCTCCCAGTACAGAAAAAGGTAACCTATTAGAGAAAATATGAATGATCCTTGGCGGGAAACCAAACACAACCGCACTCAACCACTACCACCGTGCTGTATTTCCTACAATACTTCCTACGATCTCCAGTCTTTCAAACGCAGCGTGTCCAGGCATCTCGAAATGAATGGATCTTGATTTTGGCTCTTTTGTGTGTGTGTGTGTGTGTGTGTGTGTTTTGAAAGGAACGGTTTGTGGACAATTAGCCTTTGGTTCCTTCTTTCTTGCATTAAAAAAAAATGGCACCTCTTAGACACAGAGTGACAAATTCTTCTAAACTCATGATCATTTTTCAAGTTGTCGAAATTTCCAGTTACTCTTTCATTCAATTCTTGAAGACTTCTAGGCTTTTTCTTGTAAAGTTTTTCTTTGATCATCCCCTAGACTTCGAAGTCACATGGCGTTTGGTCAGGTGACCTTGGAGGCCACTCAACAGTGCCCCTTCTTCCAACCCATGTTACCGAGAAATTCTCGCACATTCCTACCATAGTAAGGAGGTGCACCATCTGAAATATAACTGTGTTTCAGTTGCCATATAACTGTGTTAATCAAAACAATAATACTGTATTATGGTAACCTAAAGTAACGATTGGCCCACCCTGTACCATATATCTGACTCCTGCATTTCGGGAAACCTTCATTCATCTGATTTATATTGTATGGAGGCGG
>JAGKTI010020791.1:0-16120 GCA_018397915.1 Birgus latro | reverse complement strand
AGGAAAAATGAATGAAAAAGAGTCTAGTGAAAAGTCCTGTAAGTAAAACCTAACCATGCACCTGCGAACCTTAAAACTCAATAACAGCAATGTGTTATGTCTACTGTGACAGGTACATCAAAAATAGACTGGGACAAAATCAGTGTGACACCAAGGATCAGCAACTGAACAGAATGGCTGCAAGAAATCGAGCGGCGTGGAGAGCTGCCATCAGGTGACCAAGGCCGACGCATTCATGATGGAGTCTTTACAAGCAAACAAACAACTATGAGCATAAGGACCATAAAACAGATTGAACTGCAGCCCAATGAAGTCAACAAAAAGGTAGAGTACAGCTGAATTTTATGGATTTACACTACAAACTCCTTTTATTTTAAATTAGCCTAAATTTGCCATCCTTCCATGCTGATAAAAGAGTTGCAATAACAGACTGAGACTACAAGACAGTCACCCTTACCAAGTTCAAACTCCTTGGGTTGAAGCTGTATTTAAATTTTATAAATAACTGAGAACTTTAGAAGGGTGTACTCTAGTATGAATTCGGATAATGCATTTCTTTTTTCAATCTATCGAGCAGCATGGAGAGCCACCATTGGGTCACTAAGGCTGATATATGCAAGCATGCTGAAGCCTTTATAAACAGATGAAACGAACGAATGAAATGCAACCAGCCCTTCTTTTCATATTGACACTAAGTCTCCTTTTCAGTCAAAATTTCTTGTTTCCATTTTCCTGAATAAAGATAATCAAATTAATGTGACTGAAAAAGGCAAGGAAGTTTGATCAGAACAATAAAATTATTTTACTTTTCTTACAATACTTGTAACTGGGGGAGGCAGTGGCTCAACTGATAGAGAGATGGCTTGCAGTCCTAACAGACCCCAGCTCAAATCCTCACTGGGGCAGGGAACAGTTTATAGATCAGAATTTCATTAAAAAGTAGGCTTTACTGATCTACCGGAAGACCCGCTGACATGTCATAAAACACCCCTGCTAATACCGGTACACCAGTACTGTATGAGACAGCCCTAGCATGTATTCAATATGGATGGTAGGTATTAGTGCCGAAGTGGTGACATGTGGTGATGTAGGAGGACTACTGGGCCTTGGGGAAATGCCCTGAGGATAGGTCCTGAAGCCTTTGCCCTGAGCAAAAAAAAAAACAAAAAACAAAAAAAACAAAAAAAAATCGATGACACTCATTAGGATATTCCCTAATCAACTAAAAAATCTTTTCATTACTTTGTTATATTATACCTTCAACACCAAAATAGATTCTTGGGAACAAGTTGTACAGGCTTGTCTTACTTATGTAAAAATGTAGTCTTTCAACTTTTTGTACAATGGAAGTTTCACATATTTCTGTTTTTGGAACACTGCATTCAAAACTACCAACAGGATGCATTTTGGTGGTCACTGTCAAGAATTAATCAAATTAGTGTAGTCTAAGAGAAACACATATGCACTGTCAGCCAATCAATTCAGGGACTGGATTGGTATATGTTGGCTGAGCATCCACTAAACAAATGGTAAAATTCATAAACAGCCATGTTTGGGCAGCTAGTTTAATGCACTTGAACAGTGGACATCTTTCATGCTTAGAAGTTAGACTTGGGAAGGTTGCCTGCATGATCATAGTCATGATGAAGTACTACAGATGAGAGGCTGAGCCAAAGCATTGTCTTTTTCTGCCAATGGGCTACAGAGACTAAGCTGCAAGATAAACTCTGGTATTTAGGCCAATTTAAGATAAAAGAATTATAACACAAAAAGCTGTCACAATCACCCACAAACTCCAGCACACAAACATATGTGCTGTTTACTCACAAAGTTTTTAATGTTGCCTATACAGCTGCAACCCAACTCACAAACATTCATGTTTGGAACTTTTGGAGGTACAGTACATGCTTTCTAGGAAGCCTGCTGAGTTACAGCTGGCCCATTTTATCTACCAAACATTGTACATATTGTACTGTACAGAATACTTAAAAAAAAAAAAAAAACACTGGTACTGTACTTCAACTGTTACCAGAGTTCATTTTCTCACCAATGATTACTATATTTTTGTCAAGAGTAAACATTATTGGCAAATTAAATGTTCTAACTTTCTAAATTATTAGCCAAACCAGTCCCAATTAAGTTTATAAGTACTCGTACAGAAGCAATTGTATTACGTATGTCCCTGCTTTATTTTTTATGGTTACTTATTGTTCTCTATTTATTTTAGGGATGTTTGTTCTCTACTTATGATTATTTGTCCTTTTTTGTATTTATAATTGTTCTTTTTTTGTATTTATGATTATTTGTCCATGCTCTTTATTTACTGTATGACAGTTATTCTGGCTTCATAATGATTTTGAAGAAGGCCTCCTTCATGTCTTGAAACTGATTATAAAAGGGTAACTGCATTATCCAATTATATACATATCCTCCAACTTCTTTATTCTCCCCCAAGAGAAGGATGGTGGACTAGAGTGAAAGGGAAACTTAAGCCTGTCCAATCTATCTATCTGCCTACCTAACTGTCGATGGATGCTTTAATCCCAGAAGAGGTGGTGTCTTTCTCTGTCTGTATTCCCTGCTTCCTATGGTCTTGTTTCAAGCGCAGTGTGTCCAGGCATTTCAAAATGAACGGATCTTGAATTTGGCTGTCTTTCATATTGTTTTTGTTTTTCTTGGAAGGAACAGTATGTGGGCCCATGGCCTTTGGTTCCTCTTCCCTGCATAAAATAAATAAATAAATAAATAAATTGCCTCCATGTCAATTTGACTCGTGCCATCAACAGTCCCTTTCTCGAACTCAAACCCCCTCACTCATATAGTGTCTCTCCACCCTGCCTTTCCATCTCATCCTCAGTCATGCCTCCACCTCACTTGCATACTCTCTCCTAGTCAGTAGCTTTCTTTATTCTCTCCACATGGCCAAACTAACTGACAATTATGTTTAAGCTATGAAAGACCTCGCATACTGAATGGGTTACCAAGGTTGTATCTAACCTATATATATATATAAAAAAAAAAAAAAAAGGCTGGAGAGGGATGTCTTCATGAGGTGGCACCAATATGGCTGCACGGTGGAGTTGCCCAGTTATAACAATGTCCACCAACTTCCTATCACACTTATGGAGGATCGTGGTCTGCAGGAAGATGGCAGTTTTAGCCTGCACTGAGTTACTTGTTTTCTGGGAAGGGGGAATAAACCTCTGCCAACCCACTTGTTAACACATAGGGAACATAATATGAGTTGGTTCTATGGTTATCATCCAGCATTATAAATGGTTTCCAGGCCTACAGGAAACCATTACACTTGTCACTCAATGTAAAGCCACCTAAAATGGAAAGAATTGCAATAAAAAGTAACAGGAAAGATAAGTGAAATAGCAAGAAACGAGGGCAGACATAGAAAAAGAATGATAAAAGTGAAGGAAGAAGTAGGCAGCACTACACTGAGTGGATGATGGTCACCACCACATCGGCACCAAAAATGTTGAACTCTTGCAATTAATGTTTTGGTCGAGAATAAAGAACTTCACATTCTATTCCAGCTTACCATGCCTGATTTTATTCAGTTCATAAAAAGTCAACTCGGCCAATATATCAAGCTGAATTATCACCAGAAATGACGAGATACACAACAAAAACCATCCTCAGTCTCAAAAGCCTACATTCATATCACTGAATTTTCCTATGGCTGCTCTATGCTATAATTCTGTCACTTTAAACTGACCCAGATGTTTAGTCTTTTGAAGTCTATTTCACATACCTGTAGCTAAATGACTTAGACAATTCTACAGCTCTACATTCTTTCCCTTACACTTCTTCATGACTAACCTCATATTTTCATAATGCAGAAGTAGAAAACCAAGGCTAGAAGCCTGCAAAGCTGTTCCGTTCCCTTTAAGAGAAAACAAATAAAAACCAAATTCAGGGCCCATCCCTTTCAAGATGCCTGCACACAATGCATTTACTTTCAAAAGCTGTAAAGTACCTTTACCTTAGCTTAGAGTTTCATCATTCTGATGCTAATTTCACATGGCTCAATGACAGAATCAGAAAATTCTATAGCTCTACATCCTTATCAAAACACTTCTGCAAGACCAGCATCATATTCTACCAGTACCCCTTCATAAATTGTACTATACTTCTTTCACCTTAACACAGCCCATTTTCAGCCTTTTGAAGCTTATTTCTCAATGCTCAGTGATACAATAAGACAATTCTGTGGCCCTACATCCTTTCCATAACACTAATTCATGACAAGCTTCATATTCTAGTGTTTACTTTCAAAAGCTGTACTATATTTCTTTCACCTTAACTTGGTCCAGATGTTCAGCCTTTTGAAGATTTATTTCAATAAGCTCAGTGACAGTACAAGAAACTTGGAAGAAGTGCTACCATTTTGCAAGCAGGTATTTTTGAAGTCTACCAAAAACAGAGGGAAGATTTACAATTATCACCTGGGAAGCTCACTTGTTATACTGTGACAGGTTTTTGTTTGCTTGTGACAGACCTGTTCCCAGTTGTAGAGGGTTGCCTTCATGTGGAGGCACTGATAAAATCTGGCAGCTTTGCTGCCTGGCTGTACAAACATCCCTGAACACCTGCCTAATCCCCCACACTAAGGCTGGTGGACTGCAGGAAAATAGAAGTATCAGCCTGCGGTCTACTTGGTTCTTGTTCAGTTAAATTTGGGACTACAACCTTTTCACCTCAGCCATTCTTGATTAGGCCTCATAAAGTATACTGGCAGTAGCAGGAAAAGACTGATTAGGTTCGGACGGAAGAGTTAGGATCTGCTAGGACTAGGGCAAGGAGAGGTTAGGATTACTTAGAAAATGGTGAAAAGGGATGGGATTTGAACACAAATTTCATCCATTCTGCTCAACAATGCACCATTTCTGAGACATCGACAAGCCTTTCACTTCAAACTCCCTTGAACAAGCTTCCAACATTTCAGCTGTGGTTCCTCTATAGAGTGATGCTGCCTCTGAAACTTCATAAGCTCCTCCAGTACAAGGAACCAAGAGGTATGCTAGTCTTCCAAAGCTGCATTCTTACCTTTGTTGTTTGCAGCAAACCAAATGATCTATGCTCACTACCTCCTTGCAACAGTCTTGAGTATGAAGGACCTCCCTTTAACTATCCAGGGAAGAATTTCAAATTGGCAACTTTTTTACCAAGCACACTGATGGTCATTTCAATTTACTGTGGACAGACTGTGCCCTCGAGACTACAGAAAACAAGAACCTGAGAGGTGGAGAGGGGATCACAAGATTCACCCTCTGTGAAAAATCACTAGTTCCATGGTGCATGGCAAGGCCAATCACAGCTCAATATGCTTCAAAATTCCAGGAAAGTCTCCATGGTTCCTAGGCAATGCCAAGTAAGACACCACTCAATGTGAGTCATGTGAAGAAATGGAATGATAATATTTCAAAACTGAAGGTAATGTTTGTCAGTTCCTACACTGACCCTTCCAGTCTGAGCAACCAAATTGGTAATACAACCACAAGTGTCACCGCATCACCAAACACTAAGAACAGCATTCCTGGAGCTCTGGACAACAGAGAGAGAATGGCTGAGACATATGTGCGGTGATCCAAAGAATGTAACAGGCTAACATTCTGACAATGTCAGACATGCAGAAGGTGAAAGTCAAGGGGAAATCAGTCAGCATGAATGGCAAACAGATATATATGCGACTTCCTGCAAAGAACTCTCAGAAGCATGTCCTTTACGAGAGTGATGCCCTTCAAAAATGCACCTGGTCCCCAGAGTCTATTCACAGATAAAGGCATGATGAACACCTGCATGAATGTAATATCCTCCATTAACTAGGAGGAAATGATGGAGTACATCAAGACAGTACTGGAAACTTGACATACACTCATTATTGATGAGTTTGCATTGGTACAAACAATGCAAGTGCCAAGGTCATGTTTGAGGTATGTGAGTATGTGACATTTGCTCAACTATGTGCACAGTACCCTGACAGAGTGCTCAAACTAACCAAGGGTGTGGGATGCAGTTCTGGTCTAATTCACTGTATATGATAAGTGCTTGCAGGACAGCATTAAGGCCCAAACACGGATTCATAGAAGCTCGGACTATAGAGCTGTGTATCAATTACAACCATAACAGATGGTTTCTTCTAGCTGGAAGCAGGTCCTTTCTGTTGGAGAACACAACCTAGTGGAATGCTTCAATGAACATATGAAAAACAAACCACAGCACCACCTCAACACTAACCTGTGTCGTTTTCCTGGTGGCAGTATGAAAGATGAAAGAGAACTGATATCGAAAGTAAGAGATCTGCCAGATTGTGTATAGTAATCTGGTGGTAGCAAGAACAGAGTACTGTCTTGGTTACGTTCAGTTAGGAGCCAGTAGGGTTATGGCAAAGTTAGAACTGGTTAGAAAATGGTTAAAGGGATGGAATTTGGAGCTCTTGGGGTAACAAATTTAATCCGTTTTGCTCTACAACACACCATTTCCAAGATATTGATCATTAAAGGTTTAACTTATGCTCAGTTTGGTTGGTGGCAGTTGGTATTAGTTTTTTTTTTTTTAATAATAGGACAGGGAGGGACAGGGAGAATGAATTTCAACTCCTTTGCCCTACCATGTCTTTTTGATATATTGGCCATTAAAGATTTTGTCAAATTTTATCACATCTGATTTGTTAAGCAGCACTCAGGATTAGGGTTAGGACAGGTCATTCTAAAGGACTTCATCCCATGTCTTCTTAGGTCTAGGTTTTGGTGTTCTAACTTCCGCATTCACTCATTTATCTTTTCAACCAATATTCATCCTCCATTTTCCCTACATGTCCAAACCACCTCAATCTCCCTTTTAACATAACAGCATCAACTATTTCAAATCCTAGCCTATTTCTCAGCTTCTCATTTACAATTATCCCTTATTTTTATGTACCAAAGAAAGCATTAAAAAATGCGAGTTCATCAAAGGTTATTCTTTCCAAGAAAAACTGAAAGAGTATAGTCAAATTTTGGAATCATTCATGTCAACATGAACCCGGACACACAGCATTTTGAAGACTAGGGGTCAAAAGTTAAATACAGACTGAGGAAAGCAGTTCCAGAGCTGACCTGTAACAAACATGAAGGACTGAGAATATTCATCCAGTCATTAAGTGAAGCACTACACATCCATCTACTCTTAGTTCACTTTAGCTAGATGTAAAATTAGCATCTCTTCCATCTCCGATGAGCTTCAGTAAGAGATCAACAAATGAGTATAGTGCAGGTCATGAAGAAGTGCAACAGAAAGTAAGTATGGGCATTAAATTATTTTACCATTGACCTACTGGGAAGAAATTGAAAGCTAACTAAAGTCTCCAGTTAGTTAAGGTGAATGAACTATGGTCATTCTCATTTCTACATGGTCAAACCTAAACACACATTCTCCCCCTTCACTGCCAATGTTTCATTACCATAACATATTACATGTCTCACAAAGAAAACAATTTATCCTCAGTGTACTGTAAAGGGAAAAGTTAAGAGGTAATGGTGAAGTTTCCTAATCTTCCATCCACTTCTAACAAAACCAGTGAAGATAGATTCAGTTCTCCCCATTACAATCACAACACAACTGGACACACAAAACAATCATGACATAAGACTATCAGACTCTCTTCAAGCAGCATCGCACCTCCATACATTCTACCATCATCAATATGACACACTTACGAATTCTTTTCACATGCAGGGCAATGAACTACCCTGACCAGAGCATTATAATACACACCCTCTTTTCACATGCAGGGCAATGCACTACCCTGACCAGAGCATTATAATACACGCCCCCTTTCCCAGTACCCAGCCATCAGTGGTATCTTTAAACAGAACTGATCAAGTTCAACTGGCTACACTTAAATCAGTGTACACATTACCCTGCCCTCCTTAGTTACCAGCTCAGATTCATGCTCG
Source organism: Birgus latro (assembly GCA_018397915.1). Taxonomy (NCBI): domain Eukaryota; kingdom Metazoa; phylum Arthropoda; class Malacostraca; order Decapoda; family Coenobitidae; genus Birgus; species Birgus latro. The sequence continues at coordinate 8,171 of JAGKTI010020791.1, read as the reverse complement.
GTGGAAGAGCAATGAGATGTGCCTATTTGCAGAATAGGACCACACAACATAAACCACCTTATGAAGCACTGCACAATACATGTCAGCCTAAGATACAGACAACAAGCACAGTGTAGGGAACCTATGAAACAACCTCATAGGGGAAGTTGCTTCCATGTGGTCGAAGGGTCTATTCAGCCAGATAGACTGGGATCAAGCAAGAAAAAAATGACATCTCATCACCCACTGTTAAAAATTCCTCTAAACACTCCAATACATATTTGCAAAGTCTATCCTGACATGTATAGCCCTCTTTCCTTATTCACCTATTCACATAGTATAATCAAATTCTACTACATCCTACAGCCTACTTCTGACACCAATGCACCTCTTGTGTATGCATTCATTACAAGCACTCTGTCAGGTTAATGTATTGTGATTCTCTTTCCTTGGCCACCCATACATACTGGACAATCATTTCATCCACCCATCATCCAATCCTGTGTTGCCCCATGAGGAATGTAGGAGCCCGGGGCTAGACAAGTTGGTCCTGACATTTAAGATGACACAGACCAGCCTCACTCATCCCTGCATGGCATTACATAAGCAATAAACCCCAACCACCCCTTGGATATAAACCTACACACACCCAATCTGATTGCAGTGCCTCAATTACCCACTAAACCACCAAGTGCCTTATGTTGGTTATATGGTTACCATCCAGCACAGTAAATGGTTTTCTGGCATACAGGAAACCAATTGACATGTCACTCAGTGTAGAGTCACCCATAGACAGATGGAAGAGGAAAGAATGAAGGAAAAACTGTGCCATTTACTACAGCTTACTTCTGATACCACTGCACCTCTTGTGCACCCATTTATTGCAAATATTACATGGGTGCTGAAGATTGATGTCTTCATGTAGTAGCACCAATGCAACCATTTGGCTGACCAGTAATATGTCCCTCAACCCAGTGGTGTGTGATTTTTTCTGAAAGGGGGGAGGGTTAAGGATCTAAAAAATTTACCCCACCATTTGTGACAGAAGGAACTTCCAGGAACTGATATGCTTATGACTAGTTCCATCCTTTCTGAGCTATCTTAGTATTATGTTGTTTCATCATCCCAAGCAATAGCTGCTCAATGCCTGACCTCAAAATGCTACCCAATTAAACTTAGTCCTTTGGCTAGAACTTATAGTCCTGCAAGTTTTGGTAATATAATGGCTCCCCAATTCTGGCTTTTTATTTTATTTTATTTTTTTGACTGAGGATCAAAATGTCCATCCATCCATCATCCAATCCTATGTTGCCCCATGAGGAGCATAGAAGCCCGGGGTTAGGCAAGTTGGTCCTGACATTTATGACGAAAGTGACCAGCCTCACTCATCCCTGAGTGGCATTATGTGAGCAATAAACCTCACCCACCTCTTGGATATAAACCTACACAGGCTCAATCCGACTAGAGCGCCTTAATTATCCACTAAACCACCAAGTGCCATAATTTGGTTATATGATTACCACCCAGTGCAGTAAATGGTTTCCTGGTGTACAGGAAACCATTTGGCTGTCACTCTGTGTACAGTCACCCATAGGCAGAAGGAAGAGGAAAGAATGAAGGAAAGAAAGACTGAATAGGGAGTGCAAAGTCACCTGTAGACAGAAGGATGAGGAAAGAAATATATCTATTTTAAATATTTAACTGCAGTAAAAGTACATCAGGTCAACTCAGATGTTGCTGTACTGCAACATAAAATTTTCAGTGAAAGAGAATCACAAAGCACAAACTTGCCGCTAGAACTGCAGCCCACTCAACAATACACATCCAAGAGTATGCCAGAAGCATAAATAACATATATAAACTTACTGTGTCTGCAACTTTGTGTAAATTTATTAGAGCCCTATTCCTTTAAACTTCAGTACTGTACCAAGATTTTGAGCCTTGCTTTACTTGTTCTGTAGTCTGCTTACTGAGCATTACTACCGTAACTTTAAAATGCTTCCCAACTTTCTGATACAACAGCTTCACTACAATTGCTTCTAATCTCTGTATACCACTATAATTCCTAATTTCTTTCTTCATGTTACCCTATCATCACTGTTAGTGAGTGCTTTCCCACTTACGACCATGCTTCCTAGCCTTCATCCACTTCCTAATTTCTTTCTTCATGTTAAACTATCATCACTGTGCATGACTGCTTCCCCACTTAAGACCATGCTTCCTAGCCTTCATCCACTTTGCTTCAATTTATTTCCCTGTCTTCCTTCTAATGCCTTAATACTGTACTGCTCTACCTCCACTGGGTTAAATTAACAATCTCTATGCTTTCCTGTCATAACTTTTCCCCAAATATACATTTCAGGAATCAATATTTCCTTGAGAACTTGATTGAAATTACATCTTGAGGAAAAAAAAAAAAAAAAGCCATAACAGGATTTTCCCATTAATTGATTCCTGCTGTACAAATGCTCTATCACATTATATATATTAACCAAACATGTACCATGCAAATGACAGATCTCTATCCATCACATGTTGCAATATGCAGCAAATTCCCCCCTTCCCCCCCTTTTTTTTTTTGGTGGGAGGGGAGACAACCTGATCCCCCAACAACAACACCATTACCTCAAGCCTCCCCCCTATCCCCAAAAGGCAGACAGTGGACTACACAAGGGAAACTCTAGCCTTTTAAAAGCAATGTGTCCAGGTCTCGAAATGAATAGATCTTGAATACAGCTATCTTAACTGCATAAGCACAGCATAAATCTTTCCAACCCTACTCAGAGACAAAAGTGTTCCTTTTAAAAAGCCCAGCTGATGGCCAAGAGTCATCAGATAAGAATGCTGATTTGACCACTTCATAACTAAGGCTCACTGAATTTCATGAAAGCATGATTTAGAACTGGCCAAATATCAAAGGATGAACACGAACCAACTCCAGTAACGGAGATTTCATTTTTACCACATAACTAAACCTCAGTACCTTTAATGCACCCATGACTTAGCATTCAATTTGTAGGAGTAGCCTATTCCCATCATATGAAAAGAAACCTATTATAGCCAGAATTCAATGTGGCCACCACCTTTTCCTTCTACAAAAACCAACACAAAATGCAGCTCATGAAAAAATCCACTTTGCCCACACTGCAATGCAGACTCCCACACCACAGCACACTTACCACATGCACCATAACACCACAAGACAGACAGTCCTTTCAACATAACCATAAAAAAACGACTTCTGGGAGTGACCAGTCAAAGTCACCAATTTCCTGCAGTTGAGAGTAAGATGTTACTGGGGCTGCAACAACAAAAACTATAGAATATGAAGCTAATCATGGAAGGCTGCTATGAAAAGAATGTATGCACCACAGTATTATTTTACTTAACCACTGAGCTGTGAGGTGAAGAGCTGGTTGGGTGAAAGTCCATGAGCTTTTTTGTGATGAAGAACATGTACAGTACATTTAAGGACATGGTTAATGTATTATTCATTTGTGTCCATTGCATTTATTTTGCACTTAGGGATATGTCTGTTACCTGGCTCCTGATTATCAGAATTATCTATGGGCAGATATATAGATAGATTAAAACTCTCCCAGCTGAGAACAGTAGCCAGAAGAGGAAAGTGGGAAGTAGAGGAGATGAAATCCAAAGTGAAGTTTTGTCAAAATGTACAAGATAGAGCATTTTTTAGATGAACACCTGGTATAGTCTTTCAATTATGTACCCAGTATCAATAAGTTTAAATGCATACACCATAATGCTGTAACCCTAGTTTAAAAAAATATAATTTCCTTCAATTCTACTTCACCTACTACACAGTACACATTATTATGCCATATAAATTTTTCTACACACCTTAATCAAAATAATGACAATCACCATCATCATTAGTGTTCATCATCATAAAATAAAAATCATTAATCATCATTATTATTAATCCCATTCCGGTATGCCTCAAGACAATTTTAATTCATTCTGGGTATTATCGCATACTCATCTCTAGAGACAGCCAATTGGACTGAAGGGTTTATTGCAAATGTATAAGAACATACCATTTTTTATAATTTCAAAAACATTTCACAGTGCAAATACAGTATATAATAAAAATAATAATAAGAGTAATAATAATAACAACAGTAATTCCTCGTAGTAACAGGAATAATAATAACAGTAATTCCTCATAGTAACAGGAATAATAATAACAACAACAGTAATTTCTCATAGTCCACTCACTCGATGTAATGCTGCTCTTGGATGTCTGCCCTTTCCTCTCCTCTATCCTTCCATCCTCTTCTGTCTTTCTTTCCTTCATTCGTTTCTCGTCCTTCAGCCTATGGGTGACTTTACACTCCCTCTTCTGTCTTTCTTTCTTCATTCTCTCCACTTCCTTCTGCCTGTGGGTGACTCTACACTGCGTGACAAGCCAAATGGTTTCCTGTACACCAGGAAACCATTTACTGCACTGGGTGGTAACCATATAACCAAATTTTGGTACCTGGTAGTTAAGTGGGTTATTATGGTGCTCCAATTGGATTAAGCCCGTGAAGGTTTATATCCAAGGAGTGGTTGGAGTTAACTGCTCATGTAATGCCACTCAGGGATGAGTGAGGCTGGTCACTCTCATCTTAAATGTCAGGACCAACTTGCCTAGCCCCGGGCTCCTACGCTCCTCATGGTGGAACGTAGGATTGGATGATGGATGGATGGATGAAGTCTGTAGTATACAGAATTTAAAATTAAGTTCTCTGTATAATTAATCTACCTATCTATCTATAGCCCGATGCCCTAGTCCCGCAAAGGGTGCCTACTGACAAAATGCCTCCAAGTCGTTCTGTAACCCGCCATTTGCCTACCCTCCCCCCAGCTCATATATATGAGGTGTATAATTAAACAGGAAGATAATATTCTGCCTTAAAAGTTTAGCTCCTATAATTCCAAGATATATATATATAAGTAATCCCTCCACCATCCGACGTAATAGAGCCAAAGGCATGTCCGGACAGTGGTCTTGTCCAGATAGTGGCCCTGAAGCTCCAGCACCGGTCATTCCTGACCCTAACCTAACCTAACCTAAATCAGAAAACTACCTCCCTACCGGACATGTATAGCACTTATTTAGGTCCCCTTTCACATAAATAATGCACGCAAAGCATGAATTAAATGAATTTTAACCAAAAAATGATGATTTAGAGGTGAGTAAGGAATAGGTGCTCAGAACTTGCCACCATAGTGTAAGTAAGTATCGGACATGGAAATCATCTTTTCTCACACTTTATGCACTAGATTATTGGATACAAAGCATCAAATACAGTAAATGATGTAAATTGTTACCAGAAAAATGGTTAGGTTAGGTTAGGTTAGGTTATGACTGGACATGAAATTCACTGGCATTCACCTTTTTCACAGCTAGTGCACTAAAATAATGAACACAAAGCATGAATTCATTTAAATTTAACCCAAAAAGAATGAATTTGAGGTAAGTTAGGAACAGCTGTTCACTGAGTTGGCAGCTTTGTTTAGGTACCGGACATGAAAATCAATGGCATTCACCTTTTTCACAGCTGGTGCACTTGATCAATACTAGTGGTAACCATGCATGAAAAAATTAAATTAAAAGGAAATTATGATTAACAAAATGGTTAGATTAGGTTAGGTTAGGTTATGACTAGACATGAAATTTACTGGCATTCACCTTTTTCACAGCTGGTGCACTTCAATACTAGTGGTAACCATGCATGAAAAAATTAAATTGAAAGCAGTAAATTATGATTAACATTTATGGTAATTTTTTTACCAATTTACAGCATGCTGAAAACAGGTTAGACATGAAAATCATTATGCAAATCATCTTTCACACAAATCAATGGCATTCACCTTTTTCATAGCTGGTGCACTTCAAAACCATGCATGAAAAAATTAAATTGAAAGCAGGAAATTACGATTAACATTTATGGTAATTTTTTTTACCAATTTACAGCATGCTGAAAACAGGTTGGACATGAAAATCATTATGGAAATCATCTTTCACACAAATCAATGGCATTCATCTTTTTCATAGCTGGTGAACTTCAAAACCATGCATGAAAAAATTAAACTGACAGCAGGAAATTATGATTAACATTAATGGGAGACAAGTACACAGATAGACAGAAACATTACACATGCACATGGATAGTAGATCAAGTACACAGAAAGATAGATAAACAAGACAAAGATACACATAGGTAGTAGACAGATTGTTATCAGTGTTAGCTAGATAAATTGCTAGAATTTTTAAATAGAAAGGTTCCCCATGTTATTTTTTATGCCTTTGACTGCTAGTACAATATTTCCCTCAGTTGAACAATATCTGGTGTTAGTTCAGTGAAAGACGCTTGTCTTCTCTGTGGCTGTGGTGATTTCCTAACATAAGTTCTTAGCAAGCCTCCTATGCCACCTATAAGACACCCCAGTGAATCATGCATGTGATTATTGACTGATTATTTTTATTATTATCATTATTATTATTGTTTGTGCTGTACTTGCAAGATGTGCAGTGGACAGATTTTTTTATAGGCCAGTTGTTTCAATTAAAATGCTTATGATTAGCATACTGTACAGTACTGGTATACATTGTAAGCTTCCAAATCAGATGATCAATATCCAAAAGCCTCTACTTACCAATATACTTTTTCATGCAAATTTCCCTTCAGCATTATCTGTGTTTGAGATTATTCCCTGAACTTTTGGTGGTACCTGTTGTGTTTTCGATTTCAATCACCCACACCAATCGACCCTGCGATGTTGACAATTCTCTTTGTATACAAACCTCGGCCCTGTCAATTCCCCCTTGTCTGTAGTCAACTTTATCGTTCCAACAAAGTGTGTGCAGCAGGAAAAGCGATTATGGTATTCTTAACATCGAATAGAAATTGGATATACTTTTTAAAATGTGCTAAAAGTTTGAGTAAGGTTAGTAACAAGTGTGGTAGAGTATTGTTGGCACACTTTTGCACATGCCTGTACAGCACAAACAGATGCAGTAATTCCTGGTTATATGCCTCAGATGCTCAAAATGCAGGGTGGTTCATATGTAACATGTCTGACTGGATGTGTTTTATTCCTTCTTTTTTGGGCCATACCTTACTGTATCCTTAGGTAGGAAGAAGAGGTTAGGATGATGATGATGATTATGATATGATGGCTGATGCTGATTATTACAATGATTAAGATGATGATGATGATGATTGATGTGGTGAACAGCTCAGTCAGCATTACCAATGTCTACTGTGCATCATTTTCTATTTCCCATAACACTTCCTTACATTATAGTGATTGCATGTTTGCATCCATTGTTTGCATTATATTTTATAAAGTAATCAAATATCTCCTCTTGCATTTGCTTCCAGTAATCACATAAATTTCACTCATTTTAAGTAAGCAGAAATTTTTCCCCTCCTCTGACTTTTATCTATCTATTGCCAACACCTCAGTCTCAATAAGGGGCGGCCACAAACAAATTAACTTCACATCACTGTCTTCTGCCATTTGACTTCCTTCTCTCCAACTCACACTCCCCTCCCTTGTATCTCCCCATTCCATTCCTCCATGTCAGCCATAGTCTCTCCCTCCTCCTCACTCATACACACTCTTCTCGTCAGTGTCTCATTCTGCATTCTCTCTACATGGCCAAACCATCTCAAAATATTCCTTCTAACAGTACTACAAAGCTTCATTACTTCTTCATTTGTCTTTCTCTCTTCATAAAACTCCACACAATCCTACTTCATTTCTACTGCTCTCACTCTTGATTTGTGTCCTTCCAACAGAATCCAGGATTCACTTCCATGCTCACTTCCCTATTCCTTATCACAGCTTTCAATGATCCAGCAACCTTTCTACCTTGCTGTACCCTTTCAAGCACTTCCTTCCATCCTTACTTATCACACTACAGGTACTTGAGTACTTGGATACACTCTCATTCTCGATGTCCTCACTGTCCAGTCTCACTGTGTATGTTGTGACTTCTTTTCCCTCAAGACCATAGTTTTATTCTTCTCTTCATTCTCTTTTAGATTCCATTTGCTTCTTACACTCAACAAGCCTTGCAGTTCACATTCATCCTCACCTCTCTCATTAGGCACTCAGTATATTCACTTCCCTACCTATAATCTCTCATAGCTCTATCCATATACAAACTGAACAAC
>JAGKTI010020790.1:0-16122 GCA_018397915.1 Birgus latro | reverse complement strand
ACCTGATTTGAGTCTCTCTCGAGTCTCACAGACCTAACTTTTTCTTCCTCCTCCCTGTTTCCAAATATTATCACACATATGTTCCTTTCTACTGTTTCTCTCACTATTTTCTCTTTTTTCTTCAATATTTTCACTACATTTTCTTCCATTTTTTTCTTGTTCATCTCCCTTTCTTCCTGAATAATTTCCCTTAAACTGACCACTTCTTTCTCTTCTTCTTCCACATGTGCCCACTTTGCCTTTTGCTCTTCTAACACGCTACTTACCTTCTCTGTTTTATTACTGCTCTCTTCTAGTTTTCTCCTTAATTCAATATTTTCTCATTTCAAATTCTCGATCTGGTTCGCTGTCTCATTGGCCTGTATCAAACTCTGTATAGTATTTTCGGTATTTTCAGGCATGTTTCTTGAAGCTAGATCTTCCACTTTCTTTTCTAGTTCACTAATCTCATAATCAACATTTTGACCAGATCCATTACATTTGTTTCACTGTCAAATCCTGGAAATTCCAGTTCCGCAATGTTTACATTGACGGCCATGTTTAAGGTCGGTTGCAGTACTAAACTGAACAGCTTTTCCCAAAATTCCTATACAAACATTCATGTATACTTACTGACAGTAGTTCTTTACATTTTTGGTAGACTATAATAACTTGCAATACAGTACTTCAAATTTTGAACAAGACTGGAGACAGGACAATTCCTGAAAACTACTTAGGGTTTGTTGAGAGGTGGTTTGAGACACATCTTTTCACTGTGGCTGCTGCTCCGAGTGTAATTGTAAATGTGTACAAAGGGAAGGGTGATGCCCTGGAAAGGGGAAATTACAGAGGTATAAAGCTCTTAGATCAGATAATGAGAGTAATGGAGAGAGTTCTAGAAGGTATGATTAGAGAAAGAGTGAATATCGATGAGATGCAGTTTGTGTTTATGCCAGGCAGGGGAACCACTGATGCCATATTCATTGTTCGACAGCTTCAGGAAAAATATATTGGAAAGAAAAGGGAATTGTATTTTGTTTTTGTTGATTTGGAAAAGGCCTTTGACAGAGTCTCTGGAGAGGTGGTGAAGTGGGCAATGAGAAAGCTAGGGTTGGAAGAGTGGCTGGTTAGAGTGGTTATGGTCATGTACATAGGTGCTCGCACCCAAGTAACAATGAATGGAGTTTTGAGTGATGAGTTTTCCGTGAATGTTGGTGTGCATCAGGGGTCAGTTTTGAGTCCCTTGTTGTTTATCATGGTGCTTGAAGCCCTCTCACGTGACTTCAGAGATGGACTCCCATGGGAGATGTTGTATGCTGATGATTTGGTGTTGATTGCAGAGAATGAAAAGGAGGTGGAGGAAAGATTTAAGAAGTGGAGAGATGGTATGGAGCACAAGGGGCTTAAGGGTAAATGCAGATAAAACAAAAGTGATGATATCTAGGTTTGGTGGCGGTACAATCAGAGGAGAGGGAGAGTGGCCTTGTGCAGTTTGCCACAAAGGTGTGGGAAGTAATTCCATCTTGTGTAGTGTTTGTGATAAATGGGTGCACAAGAGATGTAGTGGTATTAGAGGTAGACTGCGAGATAATGCTGATTTCATGTGTGCGGCGTGTCGGGGAGAGCAGGTGGAGATTGTTAGGTGTGAGAGGGTTGAACTTGCAAGTGAGTCTCTTGACTGTGTGGAGGAGTTTTGTTATTTGGGAGACATGTTATGTGCCAGAGGTCGGGCTGCAGTTAACTCAGTTGCTAGGGTGAGAAGTGGTTGGAAGAAGTTCAGGGACCTGTTGCCTCTCCTGACATTTATGGGACTCTACTTATGTGTTAAGGGGTTTTTGTATGCAGCATGTGTTAGGAGTGTGAAGCTGTATGGTAGTGAGACCTGGGCAGTAAAAGAAGAGGATATTCGCAGGTTTAAACATGCAGAAATGACAATCATTAGGCGGATGTGCAGTGCGTCCCTGCGTGCAAGGCCTGGGGGGGCTGGGTTTATGATGGAAGAGTTGAGAGGTAGAATGGGACTGGAGTGTATCGGTGTTGTGATGAGGAGAGGTAGGCTGAGGTGGTTTGGACATGTGGAGAGGATGGGGGATGATAATTGGGTACAGAGGGTGAGAAGTGTTAATACTGGGGAGGAGTTGGGAGGGGTAGACCGAGAAAGACATGGGACGAGGTCATTAAGTGTGACTTAAGGGTTAAGAGACTGAACAGAGAGGCTGCCAGAGATCGAGCAGCGTGGAGAGCCGCCATTGGGTGACCATGGCCTACGCATGCAAGCATGTTGGAGCCTTCAAAAACGAAACGAATGTTAATAATCAACGACTTCTTGAGGGTACATGAACCTGATGTTATGTGCTTTGTAGAGACCAAGTTAAGGGAGAATATTGATATCCATATGGGAGATGGCAAATACAAATTGTGGAGAAGAGACAGAAAAGATAAAATGGGAGGAGGAGTGGTGATAGCAGTGAAGAACAACTTAAGTGTAGATACTGTGGCGGGGGGGACATAATCTGGCTGCACTATTGGGTGGTACTACTACTCTGCGGCCAGATTGTGTTAGGAAGAATTCCGCCACCGTATTCCCTACATGTCGTAAAAGGCGACTAAAAGGGGCTGGGTGAGGGGACTAGGGACCCCCTCCTCTGTTTTTTAGTTCCTAAAAAGAGACAGGCCAGAGAAAGGGATGGGGGATCGAGTTATCCCCGTACCTTGAGGGTTGGGTCTATGAATGTGCGTAGTTGTAGTACGATTGAGGCTAAAAGGGAGGAGATTGGGAGAATGTTTGTGAGAACAAAGTTGTATGTGTTAGCTTTTAGTGAAACAAAGATGAAAGGGAAAGGTGAGTCTACGTTTGGAAGTGTGAATGGAAGATTGTCAGGTGTTGATAGAGGAAGGGCAAGAGAAGGTGTGGCCTTTTTAGTGAGCCCGGAAGTACAGCAGTGTGTGATTAAATGGAAGGAGGTATCATCGAGACTGATGTGGGTGAAAGCGAAATTTGAACGTGAGTTGTGGGTATTTGTAAGTGCATATGGGCCTGGTAGTGAAAGGGATGAAGAAGAGAAGGAGTCCTTCTAGAATGATGTTGATGAGTGTTTGCAGAGCTTCGGAGTGAATGTGAATGTGGTATTGATGGGGGATCTGAATGCTAGAGTGGGAATTGTAGCAGTTGAAGTGTAGTTGGTATGCATGGTGTGCCTGGAAGAAATGAAAATGGGGAATGAATGATGTGAATGTGAATGTGGTAATGATGGGGGATCTGAATGCTAGAGTGGGAATTGTAGCAGTTGAAGGTGTAGTTGGTATGCATGGTGTGCCTGGAAGAAATGAAAATGGGGAATGAATGATAGGTGTGTGTGTTGAACGAGAGATGGTGATTGAGAATACCTTGTTTGAGAAGAAAGATATTTATAAGTATACATGGGTGAGACAGGAGGGTGGAAGGGTTGTTGACAGAGCATTGATGGACTATGTGGTTGTGTCCAGGAATGTAATAGGAAGATTGTTGGATGTGAGAGTTTTGAGAGGGGAGGGTGGAGGTATGTCTCACCACTACCTGGTGGAGGGAAAGTTGAGAGTAGGTAAGAGATGGGTGAGAGCTAGGAGAGTTAGGTGTGGCAGGAAGGTTCTGAAAGTGAGTGAGTTAGATAAAAGAGAGAAAATGATAGAGTATCAGGAGAAATTGAGAGATCGGTGGAGTGCAGTGAAAGATCAGGAGAGTGGCAGTGTGGAGGAGGAATGGCAGTTGTTTAAGAGTGCTGTGGTGGGGCATGCAGAAGAGGTGTGTGGTGTGAGACGAGTGGGTGGTGGTGTAAGAAAGGGAAGCGAATGGTGGTGCGAGGAAGTAAGTATGGCTGTGGGTGAGAAGAGACATGCATATAAAGTGTGGTTGCAGAGGAAGGATGAGGTGTCATATGAGAGGTATAAGGAAAAGAGGAATAGGGCGAGAAGTGTTGTGTGTGATGCTAAAGTGGCAGCAGATGAGATGTGGGGTAGGCGGATGACTGAGAATTTTCAAGAGAATAAGAAAATGTTTTGGAAGGAGGTGAAAAGGGTGCAAAAGGGAGAGTCTCGGAAGGAGGAGCGAGTAAAATCAGAGGATGGAAGGATGTTAATTGAGATGGATGCAGTAAGGAAGAGATGGGCAGAGTACTTTGAAAGATTGTTAAATGTAGAGGAGGAAAGGGAGGCAGAGATTGTGGCAGATGGAAGGGTGCAAGGAATAGATGTGTTGGGAGAATTGAATGAATCTTTGATCATGATGGAGGAAGTGCAAGAGGAAGTAAAGCAGATGAAAACAGGGAAAGCTGCAGGTATGGATGGTTGTGCTGTGGAATGCCTGAAACGTGGTGGAGCGACTATTGTTGACTGGTTAGTAAGATTGTTGAATGTGTGCTTTGTGCAAGGTATGGTGCCAGTTGACTGGGCAAGTGCTTGTGTGGTCCCATTGTATAAAGGTAAGGGTGATAAGTATGAATGTACTAGCTTTAGAGGTATAAGTCTGTTGAGTGTTGTAGGTAAGGTGTATGGTAGAGTGTTAATTAAGAGAGTTAGAGAGGGTACAGAGGGAGTGATTGGTGATGAGCAGTGTTGCTTTAGGAGAGGGAGGGGATGTATGGATCAGGTGTTTGCTGTGAGACAGGTGTGTGAAAAGTATTTAGCGAAAGGTAAGGATGTGTTTTGGGCATTCATGGATTTAGAGAAAGCATATGATAGAACTGATAGGGAGGCTTTTTGGAATGTTTTAAGATTGTATGGGCTTGATGGCAGGTTACTAAAAGGAGTGAAAAGTTTTTATATAAATAGTAGAGCGTGTGTAAGAGTGGGAAATACTGTGAGTGATTGGTTTTCCGTGAGAGTGGGGCTGCGGCAGGGATGTGTGATGTCGCCTTGGTTGTTTAATATTTATATGGATGGTGTTGTGATGGAGGTGAATGCAATAGTGTTAGGTGGAGGACTGATTCTGGTGAATGATGGTAGAGAGTGGAATCTGAAGCAGCTGCTGTTAGCAGATGATACTGCATTGTGGCTGATTCAGAGGAGAGATTGAGACAGTTGGTAGAGGAGTTTGGAAGGGTGTGTGAAAGGAGGAAACTGAAAATAAATGAGAATAAGAGTAAAGTGATGAAGTGTATGAGGTTGGTAGATGGTAGGAGGATGAATATAGTTTTGAATGGTGAGTTGCTTGAGGAGGTTGAGTGTTTTAAGTACTGTATTTAGGGTCACATGTTGCTGTGGATGGAAGAATAGATGCAGAAGTGAAGTTTAGAATGAATGAAGTTGGATAGGTGCTGGGAGGAATGAAAAAAGTGTTTAGATGTCATTCACTCAGAATGGATGTAAAGAGATGGCTGTATGAGGGTATTGTAGTACCGACTGCATTATATGGGGCTGAAACATGGAATATGGGTGTAGCAGAGAGGAAAAGTTTGAATGTAATGGAGATGAGGTGTCTGAGGAGAATGTGTGGAGTGACGCGTATGGATCTAGTGAGAAATGATGAAGTGCGAAGGAGAACTGGAATTGTTCGGGAGATGGCTGATCGAGTTGAACAGAGGGTGTTGCGATGGTTTGGGCATATGGAGAGAATGGATAATGAGCGATTGGTGAAAAAGATAACTAGATCTGATGTGAGAGGTGTAAGACTGAGAGGAAGACCACGAATAGTGTGGATGGACAGTGTGAAGAGAGCGTTGGATGCGAGAGAGTTGTCTGTTGAGCAAGGAAGAGTGGCTGTGCTTGATAGAAATGAATGGAGAGAAATTGTGAATGAATAAATGATGACGCAGCCCTGAGGGGATATTCTCCCGCATTTTGTCTGATCAGCTGATCAGGTCATGTGCGGGTAAGGGGCTGGATCCATTATGATGTGGCAGGGGTAAACCAGCTTTGCTGTCGGGCCCTGCTGCGGATGTCACTGACTGCACTGCGTAGTTGACCCTCATGCGGTGTGGTGCGGTGAGGATCTGTCTCTTCTCCCCTTTAAGGCTAAGATGCGAATGAATGTGAATGAGTAAACTGGTAATGTGTTGACCTGTCTCGGCTACCTCCCTTTATTTGGGGGAAGCAGCCTAGGTATATAGATATAGATAGATATGTTCCACCTAAGACAAGAGCATGGATTGATGATGAATACCAGGAGATGTTTACAGACATGGTTAGTTATCTATAGAAAGTGATTGAGAAAAGCAGGAATATAATTCTAATGGGTGATTTTAATTGTAAAGAGGTGAACTGGGAGGAATGGGACTCAGGAGGTGACGAAGATTCATGGGGCACTACGTTGTTAAACATTGTGATGAATAATGTAATGACACAGTGGGTCAAAGAAGAGACACGACTCCGAGGTGATGACACACCAGCAAGATTAGATTTACTGCTAACCAAGGAACCTGATATAATTGAATCCTTGAAAAATCTGTGTCCTATAGGAAAAGTGATCATGTGGTCATTGAGTTCCAGATGATAATAAGGAACGTGGTGCCAAGAGACAAGCTTTATAGGCAGGGAAGATACAACTTTGAGAAAACAAACTTTACAGAATTGAGAAAATTTTTTGAAAATGCAGATTGGAGAAAATTAAGAGAAACAAGAGAGATTCAGAGGAAGTGGGATATCTTTCTATACCTCTATATTTCAGGAGTGGAAAAATACGTTCCAAGAGTAAGTGGGAAAGAAAACAGGAAAAAGGAGGGTTTAAAAGAAGGTGTATGATAGCGAAAAAAGAGAGAGACATGGCATGGAACAAATGGAGAAAGAGAGGTAATAACAGAACAAAGGAAGATTATAGAAGAACTAGAAATGAATATAGAAGAATACTTAGAGAGGAAAAAAGGAACTTTGAAAAAGGTATAATCAACAAATGTAAGGATGAACCCAAATTGTTTTATAGATTTGTTAATGGCAAATTGAAACAAAAGGAACGAATCACCAAACTGAAAGTAGAAGGAGAGGTCTATAATGTTGCGGCAATGCAAGCTGAAATAATGAACATATGTTTGCAATCAGATTTTACTAATGAAGGGGAGTTTGTGGAGGGAGAGGGAGTGACTAGGAATGTAGTGATAAAAGATATAAAAGTGGAAGTGCAGGTAGTGTACAAATTACTGGAAACTCAGCATGTAAGGAAAGTCCCAGGACCGGATGGAATTTCAAATTGGGTACTGAAGGAATGCAGAGAACAACTGGTGGATAAGATTCACAGTTTAATTGTGTGTTTGCTGGAACTCGGGAATGGAAGAGAGCAAATGTGGTACCAATTTACAAGGGAGGAAACAAGGAAGAACCCCTGAACTATAGACCAGTGTCCCTAAGCAGCATGGTTGCAAAATTGTGTGAGAAGATTCTGAAAGATAGGTGGATAAAATATCTAGAAGAGATGAATATTTTGACTGAAAGTCATTTTGGATTCAGAAGTGGAAGGTCATGTGTTTCCAACTTATTGAGCTTTTACTCAAGAGCGATTGATGTGCTACAGGAGAGAGACGGTTGAGTAGATTGTGTGTATTTAGATTTGGAGAAGGCCTTTGACAAGGTACTCCATAAGAGACTAATGTGGAAATTAGAGCATATAGGAGGACTGAAGGGGTAACCTCCTCGAATGGATGAGAGACTTTTTGAGAGACAGACAAATGAGGACATTAATAAAGGACAGGACGTCTGGATGGAGAGAAGTACCAAGTGGTGTCCCACAGGGCTCGGTGTTGGCGCCAATAATGTGTCTGATTTACGTAAATGATTTGGTAGATGGAGTGAACAGTTATACAAGTCTGTCTGCTGATGATGCAAAGATCTTGAGGAAGATAGAGGTTGAAGGGGACTGTAAAATGCTGCAGGAGGATCTGGATAGGATACATGACTGGAGCCAGATGTGGGAAATGAAATTCAATGCATAAAAATGTAAAATATTGGAAATGGGTAAAAGCACCAAGAGACCATCACTGAATTATATGATGTAATGAACCAATTACAAAAGCGAGAGAAGAGAAAAATTTAGGAGTGCTGGTCCAGGATAGTTTGTCACCTGAAAAACACATTAACAAGGTAGTTAGAGAGACATATAAACTCTTAACCAACATAAGAGTGGCATTTCATTGCATGAATGAAGAGATGATGAAAAAATTGATAGTGGCCATGATTTGCCCCAGGTTAGAATATGCAGCAGTAGTGTGGTCCCCACACAAAAAGAAAGATATAAACAAGATTTAGAGAATACAAAGAACAGCAACTAAGATGGTCCCCAGTCTGGCAGATCTGTCATACAGTGAGAGGGTAGAAAGGCTGGATTTGCCATTCTTAGAGGAAAGGAGAGAGAGGGGTGACATGATTGCAGTGTTCAGGACCATGACGGGAGTAGATAAAATTGATAGAGAAGATCTGTTTGTATGGGATAAGAGAGGAACAAGAGGACATGGATTGAAACTGAAGAAGCCACGCTGCTTGAAGGACTTCAAGAAATATAGTTTTCCGTATAGAAGCATAGACCTGTGGAATAGACTGGACAAAGAGATCATCCAGTCTAAAAACTTAAACGAGTTTAAAGCAAAACTTGACTTATTGAGAAAAAGAGACAGGACCCCACAAGCGTAGCTCATTTCCTGTATATCACAATTAGGTAAATGCAATTGGGTAAATACACACACACACACACACACACACACACACACAGGTCGCAGACAAAGTTGGAGCTTCTTGTGGATCATGAGGAATTAATCGCCCAATCAGCGTCGAAAAGGATACCAGCCTATTGTGATTATGTGAATTAGTCCGTGAGTGGTGGTCCCATGAGATATTAGTAAAAAAAAATGCAGGTTTCGGTCATAAAAAGAGCACTAGACACAGTAGTAGTACAGTTTCCGTATAGTTGCATCATGGCGGAGAAGGATAGTTCATTGTTTGCATCTGGTGGTGGGGAGTTTGTGGGCTTCTCAGATGATGATGTGGATAAAGGAAGTACTAAACTGAACCAAAGAGTAGCAGGAGTGGAGAAAATGGCAGAGAGGAATGCCCATGAGTTAAAAAACCTATGGTCAGTAATTAAGAGTTGCAGGAACAGACCCTAGAACAGGAAAAAGAGATCAAAGTACTGCAGAGTAAGTTGGAAAAAGTTTGCACATGCAGTGCTGAACAAGAAAGAGAAGTTACAGACTTAAAAGTGAGTAATGGCTCTGCCTCATATTGAAGAGGGAAAATAAGAGGTTGGAAGAAGAAAGAGACAGGATGAAAAACAAGATAAGTATGAATCAGAATGCAGGATGCAAGTTGAGCACATTAAGGAAATCAAGGAACAACACAGTGGAAGAGAATTCAAGAAGAAGGAAATATAAAGATGAAAAAGATTATAGAACAACAAAGCAAGGAAAAGGTGGAGAAGGAGGTGGTTAGGGTACTAAGAAGTAGAGAATCTTTAGTCAGGGATGTAGCAGATAAGAAAAAGTGCGTGATAATTTCAGGAGTAAAAGAAAAACCTATGCCAGTAAGATCAGAAAGGGAAAGAGAGGAACTGAATAAGGTTAAAGAGATAGTATCAGTAGTTATGGAGGGTAACAGCGAAGCTCAAGAAGAGATTGAAGAAGTGTTTAGGTTAGGAAAGTATGAGGAAGGAGGGGCGAGGCCACTAAAAGTTTAAGTCTCAGGTAATGGTAAATAAAATCATCAGCAGAATATGGAAATTAACAGAAAAAGATGGTTCCAAGAATGTTTGGATAAGGAGAGATTCAAATGAGGAAGAAAGAGCTAAAATAAAGGAGTTAGTAAAGGAAGCAAAGCCAAAAAAAATGAACAGAGAATGGAGGAAGAGAAGACAGTGTTCTGTTGGAGAGTTATAGATCAGAAATTGAGGAAGTGGTATTGATGTAGTGAGGAAGAGAAGAGGGAATAAAAAACAATGGAAAATGTTTCAAAGTGGCATATACTAATGTTGATGATTTAATATTGACAAGGTTAGAAATCAATGATTTCTTGAGGGTATATGAACCAGATATTTTGTGCTGTGTAGAGACCAAGTTATGAGAGGATATTGATATCCATACGGGAGATGGTACATACAAACTGTGGAGAAGAGACAGAGAAGAAAGAACAGGAGGAGGAGTGATGATAGCAGTGATGAACATCATAAATGTGGATACTGTGGAAATGGGAGAGGGTAGGGCTGAAGTGATAAATATGAAATTAGAAACTGGAGAGAATGGCAAGAGAGAAATGGCAGTGGTATATATGTTCTCCGTAAAACAAGGGCATGGAATGATTATGAATACCAGGTGATGTTGTCAGACATGGTTAGTTATTTACAGGAAGTGATTGAGAAAAGCAACAACATAATTCTAATGGGTGATTTTAATTGTAAAGAGGTGAACTGGGAGGAATGGGACTCAGGAGGCAGTGAAGATTTGTGAGGCACTATATTGTTAAATATAGGTATGAATGATGTAATGACCCAGTGGGTCAAAGAAGATACAAGATTCAGAGGTGATGACACACCAGCAAGACTAGATTTACTGCTAACCAAAGAACTTGATGTAATTGAATCTTTGAAATATCTGTTTCCTATAGGAAAAAGTGATCATGTGGTCAGTGAGTTCCAGATAATAAAAGGGAACGTGGTGCCAAGAGATGAGCTATATAGGCAGGGAAGATACAACTTTTGGAAAGCAAACCTTACAGGATTGAGGAAATTTTTAGAAAATGTGGATTGGAAAAAATTCAGAGAAACGAGAGATACAGAGGAAGTGGGATATCTTTCTAGACCTCTATAATTCAGGTGTGGAAAAATATGTTCCAAGAGTAAGTGGGAAAGAAAACAGGAAAAAGAATTGGTTTAACATAAGGAGTATTATGGCAAAAAAAGAGAGGGACACTGCACGCAGCAGATGGAGAAAGAGAGGTATTAGTAGAACAAATGAAGAATATAGAAGAAGTAGAAATGAATATAGAAGAATACTTAGAGAGGAAGAAAGGAACTTTGAAAAAGGTATAATTGACATAGTAAGGATGAACCCAATCTGTTTTATAGATTTGTTGATGGCAAATTGAAACAAAACGAAGGAATCACAAAACTGAAAGTACAAGGAGAGGTCTATAATGATGTGGCAATCCAAGCTGAAATAATGAGCAAATGTTTCCAATTGATTTTCACTAAAGAAAGGGATTTTGTGGAGGGGGAGGGACTCACTAGAAATTTAGTGATAAAAGATTGCATAAATTTCTGGAATCTCAGGATGTAAGGAAAGCCCCAGGACTGGATGGAATGTCTGATTGGGTACTGAAGAAATGCAGAGAACATCTGGCGGATAAGATTCACGGTTTAATTGTGTGTTCTCTGGATGAAGGGAGAGTGCCTCGGGAATGGAAGAGGGCCAGTGTGGTACTGGCTTATAATGGAGGAAACAAGGAAGAACCCCTGAATTATAGACTAGTGTCCCTTATCAGCATGGTTGCAAAATTGTGCGAGAGAATCCTGAAGGACATGGATAAAATATCTCAAGGAGATGAACATTTTGGCTGAATGTCAGTTTGGATGTGTTTCCAATTTGTTGAGCTTTTACTCAAGAGTGATTGACATGTTACTGGAGAGAGACGGTTGGGTGGATTGTGTATATGTGGATCTGGAGAAAGCCTTTGACAAGGTACCCCATAAGCGATTAATGTGGAAATTGAAGCATGTAGGAGGACAAGGGAAACCTTCTGAAGTGGATGAGAGAGTTTTTGAGAAACAGACAAATGAGGAGAGCAATAAAGGACAGGATGTCTGGATGGAGGGAAGTTACAAATGGAGTCCCACAGGGCTCAGTGTTAGTGCCAGTAATGTTCTGATTTACGTAAATGATATGGTAAATGATCTAAAGGTGAATGTGGGGAAGAGTAAAGTGATTGTCTTTGAGAGAAGTGAAGCCAGTGAGTGTACAGTGAGATTGGATGGGAAGGATATAGAGAATGTGAGTGAATTTAAGTACTTGGGCAGTGTGATGAGTAAGGATGGAAGTCTGGAGGGTGAAGTGCTCGAAAGGGTACAGTAGGGAAGGAAGGTTGCTGGTTCGTTGAAAGCAGTGATAAGAAACAGGGAGGTGAGCATGGAAGTGAAAAAGTTGTTACATGACAGTATTGTGATACCAACCCTAACAAATGGAAGTGAAGCTGGGACCCTGTTGGAAGGACAGAAGTCAAGAGTGAGAGCAGTGGAAATGAGTTATTTGAGAAGAGCATGTGGAGTCACATGGAGAGACAGACTAACAAATAAGGAAGTGAAGGAGCATTGTGGTGTGGTTGAGGATGTGATGGGGAGCGTTAGGAGAAACATGTTAAGGTGGTTTGGGCATGTGGAGAGGATGGAGAGTGAAAGACTGACGAGGAGAGTGTATGTGATTGAGGTGGAGGGGGCGAGAGGGAAGGGGAGGCCGAGGATGAGGTGGAGGGATGGAGTGGAGAGGTATATGAGAGAGGGGGGTGTGAGTTGGGAGCGTGGTAGTGAAATGGCAGGGGACAGAGTGACATGGAGGGGATTTGTTTGTGGCCACCCCGTTCGGGATTGAGGCTTCTGGCAATAGATAGATAGATATGGTAGATGGAAAGGACAGTTATGCAAGTCTGTTTGCTGATGATGCAAAGATCTTGAGGAAAGTAGAAAGTTGAGGAAGACAGTAAAATGCTGCAGGAGGACCTGGATAGGATTCTTGATTGGAGCCGGATATGGGAAATGAAATTCTACGGAAAAAATGTAAAATATTTTAAATGGGTAAAAGTACCAAGAGGCCATCACAGAATTATTTGATGGGTAATGAACCAATTACAAAAGCAAGAGAAGAGAATGATTTGGGAGTGCTTGTCCAGGATAGTTTGTCACCTGAAAAACACATTAACAAGACAGTTAGAGAGACATATGAAATCAGAGTAGCATTTCATTACATGGATGAGATGATGAAAAAATTGATAGTGGCCATGATCCATCCCAGGTTGGAATATGCAGCAGTAGTGTGGTCCTCACACAAAAAGAAAGATATAAACAAGATTGAGAGAATACAAAGAACAGCAACTAGGGTCAAGTGGGCACTGGGGGGCCTGGTGGCTCCTATCGTAATGGGGTCGCCCTCGTCCTGGTCCCCCAGTGGTTACCTGCGTATACACTCCCACTACCAGTGGTCTTTTCCCTGGCATCTGACCTCCCCTTGTTGGGCTCCATGGTGGGTGGAGGGGTGGGGGAATGAATGTATTTTTCTTTATTCATGGCAACCACTCCCCCCGAATTTGGTGCTTGTGTGGAGAACGGCCAGACCTTTGAGCCCCCATCCGGTGAAAACTCGCATTTATGGGTGCTTTTCTGTGCCAGAATCCGGGAAGCGATTGCATATGATACTCTTTATGCTGCCATGATGGAGTTTCATTTGACACTTAAATTACCTTTTGTGAGAGCGCTTCTGCATTGGCTGCTCTTAGAGCTTTAGATAAAGGTTCGCATTACTTATCTTAGAGCTTTAGATAAAGGTTCGCATTACTTAGATGCAAGGCTAAACTTTTCAGTATAGCAAATCTGTCTGACGATGATTTTGACTTCATACCTAAGCCTTTAGAGGATGACGACAGTGCTCCTGACATTCCTAGAGACATTCCTAGGCCATGTTGGCATGTCGCCACATATAAGGACGGACTCAACAGTTTTATCAAATGATCTGAAAGCCTCGAGAGGAAAACAGGAAATATTCCTGAGGGGAATTTAAAGAGGTATGGGAGGAATTTGTTAGTTAAAGCGGGGAATGACACTCAGGCCGCCCTTTTGTCTAAATTTATTCCATCTCCTGACTCGGTTCTTCAGTCTGTCTTCCCACATAAAACCTTTAACACTGCTAAAGGAGTCATTTACAGCAGTAATCTTTGTGACTTTAAGGATGAAGAGATACTGCGTCGTTGTCCTGCGAATGTTATTGATGTAAAGAAGCTGAAAGTTGCAAATTCCACTATTTTTCTGACATTTTCATCACCTCATCTGCCGGACTACATCAAAATCAGTCATCTGAGATTTCATGTCAAGAAGTTTTGCCGTAGGCCAACGCAGTGCTATAACTGTTTCGAATATGGTCATGTGAAGGACTCCTGCAAAAGTCAGAAGACATGCTTCATTTGTTTTGCCAGTCACGATCCTGAACCATGCTCCAAGTTCTGGAAGTATTGTGGTGGTGATCACTCTCCGAATTAAAAAACGTGCCTGCGGTACAAATTCGAGCAGGAAATCATTGCTCTCGCAGATAATGAGCATATTAGCTATGGAAGTGCTTGGTGTCGGTTGTTGATGGCCCATAAACACCCTAGCTCCAAATTTTCAAATGTCATCCAAGGGTTTCTATCCCGTCATTCTGACGGACAGTCCCCTCAGCTTCCTTGCACTGCTTCTAGCAGCATTAAGCAGAACAACCCTCAGTCACCTGCCAAGTCTCTTCCAGCTTATGGTGACAAGTCTTCTGTTGGTCTTTTAACTTCAGATTTGCATTCATCCCAAGCCCTTTGTGGTATTGGTGTTGTCTCTGGTAAGGGACCCTCATTTTCTCCGTCATCCTCTGCCCAGTCACTGTCACCTCGTACTTCAAAGGCCGTCAGTAAGCAGAGTGCGGTTGCTCCCTCTGTGCGGGACCACTCTCAAGCAATATCGTTGTCTCCCTGTACTTCAAAGGCCGTCAGTAAGCGGAGTGCTGTTGCTCCCTCTGTGGGGGAGCACTCTCGAGCAATGTTGTTGTCACCTCGTCCTTCAAAGGCAATTAGAAAACAGAGTTTGGTTGCTCCCTCTGTGAGGGAGCACTCTCGTACACCGAATGTAAAGGCTGACAATGACTTCACTTGTCCTCCTCGTTCTAAGAGATCCCAGAACTCTTCTGCCCCTATGGATACTGGTGGTATTCCACTATCCAATAAGTTCTCAAATCTTGATAAGGACTGTCCACCTGATGACCATTTGATGGATGTCTCTCCTTTACCTTCTGTCTCTGACTCCCCTGTAGCATCTGATACAGCTGTCCATCCCCTCCTGAGGCGACAAAAACCTGTGTCTGTTTCGTCTGAAACTTCTAAGTTTCCAGTCACGAAATCCAATGCTGACAAGTCTTTGAGGAGCCATCGTCTGTCATTGCACCCTGATACCAAACGTGTGCCTTCATCTTCCCAACCGCGTAATGGAAAGGCTGGGGCTTCAGACATTAGCAGCTAATGTTCCATTCTGACATCCTGCAATGGAATTGTAAGGGTCTGGGTCTTTTTAACTAAAAGTTCTGATGCGTGACTTTGATCCAGGTATCGTTTGTCTCCAGGAGACCATGTTGGGCTTTGAGTTATACAATCCTAGATTGAATTATGTCTTTCACGGGTCTCCCCCTCTGCCAGGAAATCGGGTGCATGGGGGTTCAGCAGTAATTGTTCACAGGTCCTTGCAGCACCTTTTGGTTCAGTTGCAGACGACTCTCCAAGCTGTTGCTGTTACGGTTGTATTGGAATATTCGCTCACGGTATGCTCCTTGTATCTTCCACCTGGTGGTGGTTTCAGTGAGCAGGACATTGAACACTTAATCCGTCAGCTTCCTGCCCCCTTTCCCCTTCTTGAGGACTTTAATGCCCAATTTTGGATGCTGGTGGGAGGATTATAGATGACATACTCCAATCGTATAATATCTCAATTTAAAGTGATGGCTTTATGACTTACCACAATGTCTGTAGTGGAGCTTCCTCCACTGTTGACTTGAGCTTGTGTTCACCCTCCATCCGTATGGGTTTTCATTGGTCAGTAAATCCTTTTCTGAATGGAAGCGATCATTACCCAATCCATTTTAAGTGTATGAAAAATGTCCCAGCTCATTCCTTTCCTAGGTGGAAGGAGTGGGAGGCTGATTGGTTGAATTATAAAAACTTTATACTTCTGGCTAGGCCCTTTGAGTCTTTCTCTAGTCACTTGGAAGCCTATGATTATTTTGTTGCTGCAGTTATGGGCAGTGCCCGTGTGGCCATTACTATGTCGAAAGGTAAACCGCGTCGACCTGCAGTCCCCTGGTGGAATAAAACCTGTGCCATACTAAGGAAAATTACAAGGAAATGTTATGGCCGTTACAAGACCAGTGGCTCAGCTGCCACACACCAAATTTACCAATGTTCCATGGCAAAGCAGCGTCGCTA
>JAGKTI010020789.1:0-16122 GCA_018397915.1 Birgus latro | reverse complement strand
GCAGCCACCTCTCTTCATTCCTCCCAACCCACTTTCCTCACATCCCTTCTAATACACTCCTTTCACTTTTACTGTGACATTCCCCATGGTCGTAGTCCTTTCACCACCTATTTCATTTTTTTCTTCGCCAGTCTCCATTTTCCATCTTCTCCACATGTGCTGGCAGCTTGAGACTTTCTTTACAACAGCCTACTCATACGTGTGCTCAGCCCCAATTCTGCTCGCATCTCGGACGTCTTTCTCCTGTCATTTCTCTTCACTCCTGCAGCCCTTCCCACCCAGCTTTTATCCAAGATTTGCAGCTTCCTTTGCTGTTCTGTGAAGACTAGGTCTCATGTCCATATCTACAGCTGGGTTGATTGTCCTCAGTAGGAAATGCTATGCCGACAACATAAGAGAAATTGACCGGAGGAGTGGAAGAGGAGCGTTTTGTATAATTACATATAAACCCTCCTGTATATTCCTGTCAGCTGTCTCACTTCTTTAACTCCTTGGCCACGCAACAAGTTTCACTGCTATTCTTTCTTGTTCTTCCTTATTTTTTCTTTCACTTCTCTCGCTGAAAGCATTTCATCTACTCTTCCCCGTTCACTTTTAAAACCCTACTGCTCTTCTCCCACTTCTTTGGTGGTATCTATGCGAATTCTTCCGTCTAGTATCTTTTCCAAAGAGCTCCGTCCCATGCCCCTGGTACGCAGTACCTCTACTTTGCCGGATGCTTCACATCTCCGTTTGTGTTTCGTACCGTCACTACCATACTTATTCTTCCTTCTTCCTGGATCCCTCCTGAGCACATAAAGCAGTCCGGTTGCATATAAAATAAACTGAAAAGTGATTTCACAGTAATGAAGGATTAAAATCTCTGTCGATATGCCTTGTTTCATCTATTTGTGTAATGCTGAGGAAAAAAAAACACTAAATGCTTCTCGCACGACGATAAACAGGACGATGTGTGACTTATCACTCAGCGTAACGACAGTTGAAGGTAGCACTATATTGAGAGCCGATGGTGGGTGCCTCCATCTACGACAATTTTTTTACGAGAGGTCTCTCGCTTAGTTGAGAGAAATAGTCTGGTCTGGTCTGGTCATACTAAAATATAGATTAGAATGAAGTGTTTGTATGTAATATGTAAGTAAGCTTGGATGAACAGAACTGTAGGCTACTATAAGAAGGATGTGATCGTGCCCTTTCACAGTAATAAAGGTGATTGAAGTGAGTGCTAAAAATTTTTGTGATAAGTGTGTTGAGTGTTACAGGATAGATATAAGGGAGAATTATCATAGATGAACTGAAGAATATATTGAAGGCTTGGTGCGTGACAAACAATGGAATTATGGGTGGTAGAGGATGTGTGTGTCAAATATTCGCGACGAGACACAGTGGAAAAAGATTGAGAAAAGGACTGTAAGGTATTTATGTCATTCACAGATCTAGGGAAAAAAACATATGACAAGATAAAAAGTGAATTTAAGGAAGGCTTTGTCTGTGTATGGTGTGGAGGGAAGGCTGCTGAATGGCGTTAAGTGTGTTTATGATGACAGTGATGCTTGAATAAAATTAAGTGGTTGTCTAAGAGTGTGGTTTAACAGTGTTGCAGTAAGACAAGGATGTGTGAAGTCCCCAAGCCTGCTCAACATTTATGTGGAAGAGATTATGGGAGAAGTAAAAACTCTAGTGATTGAGAAAGAGATAACGATAGTAATGAATGATAAAGAGTGAAGTTTTTCAGATCTGACATATGTAGATAATGCTGTGCTGCTGGCCAACAGTGAACAGGAACCGTACTGACTGGTACAGAGTTTTGTTGTTGTCTACGAGGGTCGTACTTTGAAAGTAAAGGTAGGTAAGAGTAATGTGTTAGTTGTTAAGAGGGGCGGTGATTCCCACAGAGATGTTCTGGTGAATGGAGAGAACTTGAATTGGTTAGAGAGTTTCAGTACTTGGGTGCAATGACAGAAAAAAGGTAAATGTTCAAAGGACGTGGTACGGGGACGAGAAGTGGCTGGTGCTATGAAGGTCTTGATTTGAAACAGAGGTCAGAGAGCAGCAGGCGCAAGAGGATAACATGAAGAATTATTACTACCCATGTTACATTAACATATGGATGAGAGGATCTGGTGTGGCATGAAAATGGAAATTCAAAAGTTAGAGCTGTGAAGATGTGGTTCTTTAGAACGCGAGGAAAGTGCAGAGTGAACAGAATAAGAAATAATGTGATTTTTGAAATATGTAAAGGATAACAGAATTTCAGAGAGCGTTCTCAGGTAGTATAGTCATATGGACAGAATGGGAAAAAATAGAGTGGTGAAAGGTAATGGTGAGTGAGTTTGGAAGTGGGAAGAGTCCTGGTTAATAAGAAGGTGGATAGGTATAGTAAATGAGTGTGAAAAGAGAGGTGGTATGGAGGTGAGGTTGGTGAGGCTTTGGAACTGACACTGGGATCGAACTGTCTAGATGAGTTTTGTGCAGAGGAGTTATGAAAGGGTTTGATATTCCTTTTTAAACTTGACTGTCGTTGAACTGACATTTTCTGAAAGGTAATTATGAAGCTACGTACGGAATGGTGTTCTTATGAGGTGAAGCCACGATTCCAGCGGCTGGGATGAATGGGCGTGCGGCCCGTTTCATTGGGCATGCTGTTGATTAGTTCTCTATGATATTCTTTACTTTTCTGTGCTCTCTGGACCTTACCTCACGCTACCTGCATACGGGAAAAAGAAGAAGGTATGATGATGATGATGATGATGAATCTTACTAAAGAGGGTTAATCCTCGATAAGGATTAGTAAATGTTGTCTTGTCATTGGTGACTAACAACTCCTCTAAATAGATACCGTACATTTACATCAAACTACACTGGTGTGGAACTATTAAAGATATCACAGAAATGAAGGATGTTTGAAGCTACAGCCTCTTAACAGTAAAAAAAAATAATAATAATAATAAAATAAAAGCTAAACCCCAGAATAATAGCGTTGATGGCGTAGCAAGCGACGTTGCAGAGTTAGTCATGCATCTTTCAGATATAAAGAAGGCTCTCAAGATTACAGCTGATATCGAGAGCAGATTAAAGGTGCATGCACAGACCAGTCTGTTTACTCGTATTGGTCATTGAAAGGTCAATTGAAATCTTTTGTAGTATCGTGTTTTTTGCTTTTAGATGACGATACATAAAATTACCCATAATCCTTCATTTTTGGCTGGTCTTACGAATAATACCACACTTCGTTGTTATTTATACTGATACTAGTAAACACCCATATATTATTATATTTTTTAACCGAATTTACAGATATACACTTGTTGGAACTTATGAATGATGATACATGCAACCCATGCAAACACCAAAGTATTTTGTGTATTGATGCTATAAACGAGGATAATATGTATGTTAACATCCGCTTACTGTTATTACGTATTCATGTTACTTACAAATGATCATACATGCTAACATCAAAATATTATTACGTATCGTTGTAACTTACGGATGATGATACATGTTAACATCTAACTATTACCATGTACAACTGTTACTGGTAGGTGATGATGCTTGCGATATAGTAACATTCAAGCATTATTATGTATTCTCATTACTTACACATAATTCTACATGCAAACATGCATAACATTTCAAGACTTTTGGCTAGAATTACCAATAACACCATGCAGTATTTTTATTACTACACATTATGATACATGTAACCATCAGAGTAGCACTATGTGCTGTTGCTACTGTTACGGACGTGTTTATTAAGGTGCACACTTAACCCTTAAATTAATCACCAAAAGGGATACGGTAAAGATAAAAAAAAAGACTAACTTAACTTTACTGTACACTATAACACGCACATCTGATAAAGGTTCTGAAGGATCGGATTACAAAGAGAATAAATAAACAAATAGCTCTGCGTAATACAAAAATAAATTAGGTATTCTTACCTAAACAGATCACAACTCAGTGGAGCGTAGGTACACAAACTATACTCACAGATACCCAACACGAGTGGCTTGGAGACAGGGTAAAAACCAAGTATAAATCACACACAAATATAGGTGAAAGTGAATAAATTACACAAGTGTAGATCAAACTATTAAGGGTGCAAAACAAAGTCTTTTGAAATTAACGTCACGTATTAAGCAAAAAGAGAAACTAAGAGGGAAAGTGTAACAAAATGTGACAAACAAAGTACGTGACTGTACAAAGACGTGTGAATGTGTGTCTTGAAAAATGACTTTAAAAGTGAGCTCTTTCTTCTAGATCGAGCTTATAAAAGGTCGGTTCTCCGCCTCTTTCGGTTATTTAGCCATTAGGCGTTTAGAATAATTATCTCCGGCCACTCAAAAGTACTGGTACCGTACGATGCATGAAAGCCTTACTCAGCTCACCCATAGCCAATTACAAACCATCAAGAAAGGCAGGGAAAGATTCAGCCTATTTTTGACTGGCCGTACTCTGAAAATACGGTCCACCCCTCACAAGCTTACTGTTTTTTCTCACGGGACAGGAGCAGTTAAACTGGGAAATAGGATCTTTGTGATAATCTCCTAATCTATTTCCAGTGACCCTTTTTGACCGCTGTGTACACAGAATGACCCTTTTGTCCGACCCACCAGGTCAGAACACGAAAGGAGGGATTAACTGATTTCTCAGCGGTTCCTTTTATCTGCCCACCATCTCCCTCTCCTCTTTCTATCACACAACTGGGGTAGCTACGCCAGTAACACTACTTATGGATGATACAAATATGTAAACAACAAATGCGTGTTGTTACTACTTACATGTGTAGATATCTGCAAACATCTATAATTCTTCACGTTAATCCCATC
This sequence comes from Birgus latro, assembly GCA_018397915.1. Lineage (NCBI taxonomy): Eukaryota > Metazoa > Arthropoda > Malacostraca > Decapoda > Coenobitidae > Birgus > Birgus latro. Next base: position 11,293 of record JAGKTI010020789.1, on the reverse strand, counting down.
AGTAATGAAGTCTGTAGAGTCAGCGAGTAGCCACTCTCTAGTAGTCTAAAGAATATTTACAACCGGCGAACCCTAACGAAAGTGTTATCTCGACTGATGGGTGTCTCAGATGATTCGATTATTTCGCGATGTTTCCACGGCATTCTGGGAAGATACGTAACCCCTTCAGTAAGATGACAGTCACATTCTGTAATGGGATTTTTTTCCCCAGTCTTCCCGGAAGGAGTTTTATCTAGTTAATTTTGATGTCCTCGTTCATTTTACCATCTCTCGTTGCAAAAGCATCAGGACTTAACCTCAGAACCGATTGACCTGAAACTGGCTGTGCTTCTTCCTGAACCTGGTACACCAAGTCAATTTTCTCCAATGTTCGACTAGCCTCAGATGTATCAAAAATACGGCCGTGGAAGCAATAAAACGCGAATGTGGAAGCATCAGACATCAAAACAAATATCTCAATAAAGGCACTTGCACTTTTGGGACCCGAACGCGATTAAGGTATGGATGAGTTTGACTCGAACGTCTTCTAAGCTGTCACAAATGAGCGAGTGAAAACGGATCTTGTTTTTAAGTTTATAAGGAGATCTTATTTCAGAACAAATGTGCAATATATTATGCATTTGTTCAGTAATATTGCCATATGTTCTCATTCTTCTTACCAAAGCTTGCTGCCGCACCTTCATGGTTGTATTTCTGGGCAGATTGGTCTGAACCTTATTATTCACATATCTGGTTTTCGTATCTCTAGACGCCTTAGATTTAGGCCTTTAAGATTATTTCATTTCCCCCAAATTGTAAAAAGACAGTTGGAGAACCGTCAAAAGACGGTGCCGAACAACTACATGCCAGAACAACAATCTCACCTTCCCAGTGAAGGCACATGTTCTATTCAGCTCGGAACACGGCTACGGTACGAGAGAATTTCGATTCGATTTGCCTTTTAGCATCTACGTTGTACACGTACAAGGGAAAACGGCTCGTGTTTAGCCAATAAGGGAGGCACAATACCAGAAACAAAGTTTGTGAAATGTATTGCATTTGCCTGGAAGTATTGCGATCTTGATTTTATTTTATTTTGGCTATCTCCAGGCGATTATTATTTAGTTTACGATAGTTTTTCCTTTTTAATTGGAGGATTTGGACTTCACTACTTGGCTTCTATCCCAGACTTCTGAAAATCGTCTGTTAGTAACAAGAAGCATCCAAAAAATGAAGTCATTGTAGTGGAGGGATTATTTCATCAACATAATATCCTTGAAATGTCCGGGACGAGGCTATCTACCACAGTCCCCGCTCCAGCTACCAGCAGAGAAGACTTTCTCAGTGATGGGAAGCAGCTTCGCTCCACCACCATAATAGCTGCCATGCAATGGCCAGAACAAGAAGAGCGTAGAGACCGCGCTCACGCTGGCACTGGATGCCCCTCTCGCCCCGATCCGCAACCCACCCCCCCATCGCAGTCAAAGCCCCAAATAATGAAAACGACCAGCACTCGTCAGTGGAGCTATTTTAAAACATCACGGTCTACACTAGCTGAAGCTAGTTCACCTGCCTTCCATCTGCAGTTCACCCACACATCCGTGTGGCAAATCTTATCATCATCATCATCATGGAGGAGAGAGGAGAGAGAGAGAGAGACCAGAGAGAGAGGAGATCAGCCGACCATGCCAGACGCGAGAGCTGACGAAAACGCCTGCGACCCGTTGAAGGGGGCTAAGAGTCAGCCACAGGTTCCTGCAGCCCAGAAGATCAAGGGGGCTGTGGTTTGGTTTCACGTAAGTGCTGGGTACGGTTTCATCAAACGCCAGGATACTGGCGTTGATGTTTTCGTGCACCGTTCGGCGATCGTTAAGCCGAATCCACGACACCTCCAACGCTCCCTAGGTGATGGAGAGCGGGTGGAATTTGGTTTGTTTGAGACTCCAAAGGGTCCTGAGGCCCGGGATGTTACTGGACCGGGAGGTGTGGCTGTGCAGGGCTCTGCTTATGCACGGCGACGTCTCACGGCCCAGGGACATCAGGCTAGGGATCCTGGGAATTCCAGACAACTAAATCTCCTCGTGGAGATGTGGGTCGCGACGGCGAAGGCCTTTTGTGGTGGTGATAAGGGGGCTTTGCGCGTTCTCCTCCCTAGGATCTTTGAGGAGAACGGGCTGCCTTCCCTTGTCATTCCCGAGTGCTTCGCCTGCGACATACACTCGATTCCCCGCCAACGGGGGCGTAGGGCCCGGCAGCGACGATCTGCTGCCCCTCGTCAGACCCCGAGGAAGAGGCTGCGACTCGAGGCTCCCCTCAACAGGGAAACTGTCACTCCCTCTGTTGACGACCCGGCAATGACAGACCACGGCACAGATTCACGAGCAACCATCGATGAGGGAGGAGGGGCAGGAGTCTTCAGGTACTGCCTCCATGGCCGAGGAAGCGTCGACCGGCTCCTCGGCCGAGGAGGAGATTCGTGAGTCCTCCCCTCCTCCAGCAGCAGAGGGCCCTCCATCTCGCCCTCCAATAATCGACCTCAAGAAACGGCTAGATGTAGCCTCCTACCGTCATTTCCTGACCCTCGATGCCCACACCCGGTCGTACCAGCTCGGAGCCACGACCTACACCACCCTCTACGACCTGCTCCGGGCTGCCGACATGGGTGAGGAAATCAGACCCATCCTGATCATTCGCGGGGAGGAGGGACGTCTAGCCGATCTTCGAGCCTTCTACCATATGCTCCCGCCACGACTGCGGTAAGAGCTCGACCAGTAGTGACGTGAGGCCGCCCTGACTACCTTCCCGTATATATTTGGCTGGCCTAATGTCCCCCAAGAGGACGATGGCCATTAAGCCCCCCCCCGAAAAAAAAAAATCGTCAGTTGAGTACTGGCTCGAGGCAGTACTCCTGGGAAGGTTTGATGCTTCTCTGACCAGACGTTGGCTCAATGTGGTGTCTCACCAGAATTGGCTGAACACAGTTGTACTTCTGAATGGCCACGACATATCCTGAGCAGAGACCTACGTGACGTCCCTACCGAACTGGCTCAGTGCAGTTCTGTTCCAGAGTGGCTACGACTTCCCTCCTATCCCACTGAACTGGCTCATCACAGTTCAGCTCTAGAGTGGTTGGGACATTCCCCCTCATCTACTGAACTGGCTCGATGTAGTTCAGCTCCAGTGCAGTCACGACGTCACTCATTACTAACTGGGTTGGCTCAATGCAGTTCAGCTCCAGAGCAGCCACGACGTCCCTCCTTCACTACTGAACTGGCCTGATGCAGTTCAACACCGGAGAAACCACGATTGTGTTCCTTACAAAGACCCACTAGTCCACAACCCCTGGGGTGACCCCACCCCTTGTGTTCCCTCTTACACGCCCCCTCTTTCCTCTTTCCCCTACACCTACTGGAAAGGAGATCCCGGTGACAACAATAAACCACCTTGCTGTCCCGATTTTCTCGTGTCCCTTCTGACCTCCCTGATAGGCCACCTTGGGAACAACACACACACTAACATCTGTCCCTTTCAGGTCCTAGGAAGAACTAGATATCTCATTCCCAACCTTTGGAAATGAAGGTGTAGTCCCTCCCTTTTGGCCTCTTGCCTTAAACCCTACACGCAGGGGGTTTTCTGATGTCGCACACTCTTCCCTACTGGGGATTTCCGTGATTTGGGAAAAAATTCACTTACTTAAAACTCTAATATCTGCCAAACTATAATAGCTAGAGAAAAAAATTGGACACCTTAAGACTCACCAACTCTTTCTATTTGAAATTAAAGTATCTCCACAACTCCAGGTGGTCCAGTCGATGAGTAAATTTAAGTTAAAGTTTAAAGGGTGGCGGGAAGTCGCTTGCAGCTATACACGTCAACCGGCGTGTAGAGTTAAATACACAGTGAACAACATCTGATCATACAGACGTAAACTCACCTCCAGGGTCTCCCCCTTTATTCTGGTGTATAGACTTGGCGGCAGTCTCTAGACACTTGGAATAGAGGTCCCTTCACGTCCCCTAGCAAGACACATATCCCCGATTGACCATTTCATTTACCTTATCTGTGCGTCTCTGTATGTACTGGATCTCACTGTAATAATATTAGAGTCAAAGTGAAAGATTCATAATAAACATGTAGTCCTGCCTCTCAGAGTTTGTGTGTCCACCTTGTACTATTAGAGTGCATCGTAAGTGTGTTTTGTTTATTCCTTCCTGTATTGAAGAACCCAGATAAACCTTATTGGAACCATCATAACGATCCTAAATATCTATCCCAGTCTTATGCTAGAAAAAGAGCCTTCTGGTGTAGGAGGATCTCTATCAATTCTTTTTTATCATTCTACTTCTGTACAGTACTTGGTGCAGCGGACACACAAATTATGCAGTGCTACCCATGAGAAATCCCCTTCATACTATAGAGCTCAGTGGCTCCTGTGCCTCTCTCACTCAGCTGAATAATCATACGGCATCAGTAGAAGCAGAGTACTTGAGCTTGTCTGACCGCTGCCGGGGCGGCACTGGTGTAGTGGCACCATATTACAGAACACCTGATGCCCGGGGTTTTTGTACTTGCTCAGTGGGTTTTTGAAAGCAGCTGATGATTCCGGATAATACAGTGCCATGGTCCACTGTGCAGCTGACGGATGCAAGAATGGGCACAGGAATTCACCGAGAAAGAGATGGCATTACATTTCACAAGTAAGAAATATATCTTGTTGCTTATTCTGTAAGATTACTGACCCCTGGAGAGGGCGGGAAGATTCTTCCCCAGCATCCCTGCATGTATGAAGCAACTAAAAGGGGCCCATTTATCTCCAGTCTTTCTCTCCATGTCCTCTTCTCTTCTGTTCACACTCTCTTGTAGATATTTCCGTGTTTCTTCCAGCCTTTATCAGTTTGGACATTCGGTTTCATGGCATGGATAGTCTAAGGACTTCTCACACCTATTCAACACCACTACTTCAATGTAAAACAGCCTATCACTTCAACGTTAATACCACGCTGTCTTTTCCCTCTCTGTCGTTACCTTTCTCTGCCTTAGTGATATAAAGGGTAAGTTCTGCACTGCGGCAACCTATGGCGTTGTTTTATACTCTTCGGTAACTACACCCCAAATATACTCGTATTTCGTTGAACTAGACATTAAAAAAAAAAATCCATTTATGTTTTTGTATTATTAGCGACGAGTGCGGGTGTTTCAATATGGCGGCCAAAGTCACACGCTCGCGAAGGGATGGCCCCTCAATATTAGAGAGCTCAGTGATAAGAGCCTTAGAGGGTTCAAAGTCACTGTCCGTATTAATTCGACTTCTTTTTTGCAATATATATAAGCCAAAATTACACCTCTTCTCACTCCTTCAACTTGATGACGTATTTTAAATATTATTCCTCTTGTTAGACGATTCCATTAAATATTATTCCTGTTGTTAGACGATTCCATTAACTTGGTAAGATGTTTCGAACTAGTGAGTTTAGTGTTTACAGTAGCCAACATTTACCACTTGTCTAGCTGGGCGATGTCCTGACTGACAAAATCGTCTGCTGGCAGCAATAAAAAAATACAAACATCGGTCACCGTAAAAACAGGGATTAATCATAGTCTTCCTTATCTCTGTTCAAACTCTTCAGTGCCACTGCCTCACTTGGACCTTTTATTCAGCCTAAACCCAGGGCAATTTATGAAACTGATTTTTAAAATTCATTTTTTTTGGGGATGTTTTTAGAGTCAAAGGTTGCCAGAGACAATTTCCTAATCGCTTACTACTAGCATTTCCCTCAGCTAAGCAAAAATCGTCTTCCGAGAGCCTGAATGAAATAACAATGAGTTCGTATAATACGAATGGCTTGATACAAAATGACAACAGCGGAATGCAGCCGAACGCTGGACAAACACACACATCTTATCTACACATTTTATCTGATATTACTCCTCTTCATATCTTTGTTCATGCACCAACTTCAAGCTTACGTCCATCATATTCTGTGGAAAAGTATTTAACTTTTTTTTTTTTTTAAATACTGTACGTCGTTTCGTTTATGCTGGCAAGTTTTCCTCCACCAAATTCTGTGCAAATATTTCTCTCGTTTCTTCCCTCGTTTTATATCACTTATGTTTGCAAGTTTTCCATGCATCGCATTCTATACAGAGGTAAAGATAAATATGGGGCAGACACCATGAGGCGCTGAGCTACGGTGGTTCAATCGGTAGAGAGGTGGCCTGCAGTCCTAACAGACCCTGGTTCAAATCCCCGCTGGGGCAGGGAACAGTTTAAGGATTTGAATGTCATTAAATCAGGCTTTACTGATCTGCCAGAAGACCCGCCGACATGTCGTAAAAATACCCCCGCTAATACCAATACACCAGTCCTGTATGAGACAGCCCTAGCATGTATTCAATATGGACGGTGGGTGTTAGCGCCGAAGTGGTGACATGTAGAGGTGTATGGTATGTAGGAAGACTGCTGGGCCCTGATAGCAGGCTGTGAAGCCTATGCCCAGAGTCGGACACATAAAAAAGAAAAAGTAAGTTAGGCCTTTGAGTCTGTGGAAGGCTATTCACCCACGGTCCTATATTATACAAGGTTACTGGACTATCCAGGTTACCACAGTTATTTCCTCTAGGTGTTACCCAAGGTACTCATTTTACTTACGAGCCCTCAAGGAGTGGCAAGACACCCGAGTCTAGCGGCGTCAGCTGTCCACATCACCTGGCGCTAACGTACTAGCACTGGCAGCATCGTAGCTGGTGGCATTAACCATTCATTTATTGCTGCGGTGATTCTGTGCAAACATATACTGTATTTTATTCGCCTCTTCAATTCCTTATTTCGCATCGCTGATGCTGGCAAGTCTTGCTTATTTGCTTTTGCTTATTACAAGCTCTCCCCTTTTTTGTCCAACTCACTAAAGCAAAAGTTAACTGATACTCCCAGTCGTTCATGTATACAAGAGGTCAGCTCTAGACCTGTCTTCCTCTGTATTTTCTTCTGCCTTCGATAATCAGTCTTTTAAAGTAATGTGTTCGATCATCTCAAAATGAACGGATTTTGAATTTGTCTCTCTCTCTCTGAAAGAGAGCAATTATTGCGGGCTTCATGCTTTTAATTCCTTCCTCCTTGCATAAATAATCCACAATTAGTTATTAATGGCTTATTTTTAGCTTAATAAAATCGTGTCTGGCGTTCGCTGTATATCAGGGTAGTCTTGAATATGAGAAGATGAATGGTGACAGTATTAATGCTCTGAAGCAACTATACTTGCTCTCAGCTGAGTAAAACTGTATGGCATTGGCAGGAATGGAATATTACAGTTCCCCCGACGAACAAGGGGTTAACTATCCTGAAACTGTATCTGCTAGGTGGCTGTATATCGATGTATTCCTTGTCCTCCTCGTTTTTATTTAATATCACCTGAGACTTCTTACGTCTAGCGCTTCTCCCATCGTATTTAAAATAGATTAACTTTATTATCTTTCTAATGATCGTAATACTATCTTCTGTTTATTCCAGCTATCGCCAGTCGATTATATTCGGTCGAGAGCTGACTATAGGAGTCTGGGCTGTTAACAGTGTCACAATTGACTCTCTTATTCAGGCCAACTGGATCATAGGAACCTGAGAGAGTTAGTCTTCCTGGTCTGTTGTTCTGTTGCATGCTGGAGCCTTCCTTGCCGTTCAAACTTCATCTTTTTTAATATCACTTGATAATTCCTACGTCTAGTTGTTCAGTAGTTAAGATAGTTTATCTTCATTAACTCCTTTACTCTGACAACATACTACTTTATGTTGTTTACTATTATTACCGGTCTATCTTATTCAGCTCATAAAAAAACACAGTGCAGTGATGGGGTTAATGAAGGTGAATTTAGCCTCCAGGTCGAAAAAGTCTATCCGAAGCTTAATACAATGGTCAGTAGAGTGTAGAAATATAACTCTGACCTCCTATAACCGAAGCTGTAAACATCCGTTGTGATTCCACTCTGACGTATAGCTGCTGATGTCAATATCTATTGATATCATCACGATTAACAACGATATTGAACAATGGCGATCGAAACCCAGTCTTCGGAAACTAAAAGGCTCTTCAGAATATTCTGTAAAGGTCGTATGTTTAAACCTCCAGTCACAAAATGGAAAGCAAATCCCTAAGTACTGAAAGTTATTTACAGAACGCCTGTGGTTGTTAGGTATGGCCAGCCTCATCCCAAATTACAGAACACACTCAGCAACCAGACTGGATGGCTTAAGAACGTTCCATCATCTTACCGTACTTAAATAATAATAATAATAATAAATAATAATAATATAATAATAAAAATCAGTCTGCTTCATCCCACTTTGCGATTTCAGGTTTAAGCATACGGCCGTAAGTTTCATAACTGCCCGACTAAAAAGTGGGAGCGATAGTCTTAAGTGGTAGTGTGCTTGCCTTCTAAGAAATCGAGATTAGAAGGAAAAAGGCAGAAGTTGTGGGGTTAGGACACATGGCTGGTGTAATTTCTTGAACTGGAAAACATATTTGCGTATTTATTCTTGTTGTTTCCGGATGGTTTTTATTTAACTCGGTGGAGTCTTTTAAAATTGGAGGGATGAGACATAGCCTTGAAGCCTTGCCTTACCATCCAGTACTAGAGATCCTTTTTAAGATGAATAAAATATTTTGACATTAGCGAGAATGATTTATTAGTTAGTAAAACCATCCTCCTCTTGACGGGATTAGTTACCTGACTTGCAGGAGATTAACGGTGGTGAATAAAATCGATTACATTAGCCACAATAGAAGGCCATTGTGCGATAATACCATCGGAACGGTTAACGATATAGCTTTCAATCCGTTCAGAGACAGCGATTTCCCAATACCGAACAAAACTGAAATACCTTAATACAATAGTGTCAGTAAAGACTTGGGTTGTACAGTCACTCATAAAAGTTCGTGGGGGTCCGTGTGTCTGTGGGCCGGTGCAATCCCCACCCATTTCTATACGGCGAGTCTGTATAACGACGTGACGACGCAAACACCCATACACACGGCAGAACTGGGACTTGATGTAATAAAATAAGAAAGGATTATGTTTGTCAGTCATATGTTATCGGTAGTCATAACCAGTTCAATGTTGTATGATAAGATATGAAGGTTAGAGCCCTTTCGATGTCTAAGTTTTCATTAAGCAAGTGAGCAGTGACGACGGTAGTGCAAGTCGAGAAGCAGGATAATATATTGCGATCTGACGTATGGTATCTATATAAAGAGTAATTGGTCTTTCCCCGAAGGTCCAACAGCAAACAAGTTATCTGTTCTAGTTTTATATTTCATTTTTGGTATCCCCCTTAGGATATATTTTTCAAATTGGCCTTAGTTAATCCACTCACTAATAGGAAGTTCTACTAAGCTATCGTAACTCGTCTTGTGGTAGCAAGAATGCGCTGCGGAAAGTGAGAGGTTAATTTCTGCATCATATCAGGAGGCGGCAGGAATAAAAGCCAGATAGCGGGCAATAACTCATCTTCTCTGAATTACCAGACTCCTTTCATATCTTGCCCAAAGTGCTTGAGAGATAAGAAGCCTTGGTTCACAAATTCCGGGATAGAATGCGGGACTGTTTTTTAGTGGGCTTCGGAGGCTTCTTAGCAGGTCCGTCTTACACGTGTACGAGTGTGTGTGTGTGTGTGTGTGCGTGCGTGTTTATCATTTGTGTGTGTGTATGTGTGTGTGCGTGCGTGTTTATCATTGTGTGTGTGTGTGTGTGTGTGTGTGTGTGTGTGTGTGTGTGTGTGTGTGTGTGTGTGTGTGCGTGCGTGCGTGCTCGCGGCACTTCTGTACAGACTTGTATGATAACACGGCGGCTCCTCTAATTCACCCTCAGCAGAATATAATTGTCTGCTGGAAAACTGCAATATAATTCGAGTCATCTCGACCATGAAAGGATCATCTACGCAATGATGGTGTGATCGTAGGCCGGGGATGGTAATGATAATTTCCATTACTTTATCCTGTCTCTTACAAAAGACAAGGTGGGTAATTACATCCAGCTTTCTTTCGGGATATACGAGTATATCCAAGATACGAAGGCCCATTAAACTGTCTCCCTTGTGTCGCGTTAGAATTAAGAGGTTGCTTGTCACAAAAACTCTTCACAATATATTCACCGAAGAATAAGAATACCGGCAATGGAACAAAAGCACTTACTACTACTACTACTTCTACGCAAAACACGAACAACAACAACAACAATAAAATAATAATAATAATAATAATAATAATAATAATAATAATAATAATAATAATAAGAGTGCAGTGATTGAACGGTGTTACAAGGATCTGAGACTTTGATAAAACAAAAGTGATGTTAGCTAGCGCAGGTTGGTGTTACAGTCGCAGAATAAGTAAGGCCACGCACAGTTTGCAACAAGGCAGAGTGCAGTGTTTGTAATAAGCGGGTGTATAAGAGTTGTGTGGTATGAAAGGTAGGCTGCAAAGTAATGTTGAGTATAGTGTACGGTATGAAAAGATGAGCATACAGGAGGAGAGAGGCGGGAAATGATTAATTTTGCTGGAGAGTCTCTTCGGTGTGCGGAGGCGTTCTGAAATTTGGGGGACATGATACGTGTTGGAGGTGGGGCTGGAGCTAGACTGGTAGCAATGGTAAGGGGTGGTTGGAAGAAGTTTGGGGAGGTGTTGCTTCTCCTGACACTGACAGTGTTCTATACTAAGCAGTCCTTGCATGCGGCATGTGTTAGGAGTGTATTCTGTATGGTAGTGAGACTTGGGCAGTAAAAGAGGAGGATACTCGCAAATTCAAGCGAACAAAGATGAGAATGCTTAAATGGATGTGTAGTGTGTCCTTGAATGACAGGCCTGAATGGTTAGGTTCGCGAATGTAGAGTTAAAGAGAAGGATCGGACTTGAAATGTATTAGTGATGTGATGAAAGGGGTAGGCTGAGATGTCTTAGGCATGCGGAGATGATGGATGTTGACTAACGGGTGCACAGGTGAAAGGTATAATCGTTGAGAGCACGGAGGCAGACTGAAAAAGACTTAGAGCGAGGTAGCCTATAGAGTGTGACCTCAAAGATATGGGACTGAATAGAGAGGCTGACAGAGATCGAGGGACGTGGAGACCTGCCATTAGGTGATCAAATCCAATGCATACTGGCATACTGGAGTCTTTTTAACTGAAATGAAAGGAATGATGATGGATTACCGATGATGATGATGAATGACGATGATGATGGATGACAGTGATAGATGACGATGATGATGGATGACAGTGATAGATGACGATGATGATGGATGACAGTGATAGATGACGATGATG
>JAGKTI010020788.1:0-16122 GCA_018397915.1 Birgus latro | reverse complement strand
TTAAATGTTAATCATAATTTCCTGCTTGCAATTTAATTTTTTCATGCCATGTACGTGGGTGCTCACACTCAGGTAAGGGTGAATGGAGCATTGAGTGATGAGTTTCCCGTGAATGTTGGTGTGCATCAGGGGTCAGTTCTGAGTCCCTTGTTGTTTATCATGGTGCTCGAAGCCCTCTCACGTGACTTCAGAGATGGACTCCCATGGGAGATGTTGTATGCTGATGATTTGGTGTTGATTGCTGAGAATGAAGGGGAGGCTGAGGAAAGATTTAAGAAGTGGAGAGATGGTATGGGGCACAAGGGCTTAAGGGTAAATGCAGATAAAACAAAAGTGATGATATCTAGGGTTGGTGGCGGTACAATCAGAGGAGAGGGAGAGTGGCCATGTGCAGTTTGCCACATGGGTGTGGGAAGTAATTCCATCTTGTGCAGTGTTTGTGATAAGTGGGTGCACAAGAGATGTAGTGGTATTAGAGGTAGACTGCGAGATAATGCTGATTTCATGTGTGCAGTGTGTCGGGGAGAGCAGGCAGAGATTGTTAGGCGTGAGAGGGTTGAACTTGCAGATGAGTCTCTTGAGTGTGTGGAGGAGTTTTGTTATTTGGGAGACATGTTATGTGCCGGAGGTGGGGCTGGAGTTAGCTCGGTTGCTAGAGTGAGGAGTGGTTGGAAGAAGTTCAGGGAGCTGTTGCCTCTCCTGACATTGAGAGGACTCTCCTTACGTGCTAAGGGGTCTTTGTATGCAGCATGTGTTAGGAGTGTGATGCTGTATGGTAGTGAGACCTGGGCAGTAAAGGAAGAGGATATTCGCAGGTTTAAACGTACAGAAATGACAATGATTAGGTGGATGTGCAGTGCGTCCCTGCGTGCAAGGCCTGAGGGGGCTGGGTTTACGATAGAAGAGTTGAGAGGTAGGATGGGACTGGAGTGTATTGGTGTTGTGATGAGGAGAGGTAGGCTGAGGTGGTTTGGACATGTGGAGAGGATGGGGGATGATAACTGGGTACAGAGGGTGAGAAGTGTTAATATTGGGGGAGGGGTTGGGAGGGGTAGACCGAGAAAGACATGGGACGAGGTCATTAAATGTGACTCAAGGGTTAAGGGACTGAATAGGGAGGCTGCCAGAGATCGAGCAGCGTGGAGAGCCGCCATTAGGTGACCAGGGCCGACACATGCAAGCATGTTGGAGCCTTCAAAAACGAAACGAAACGATGGTTTTTAAGTGCACCAGCTATGAAAATGGTGAAAGGCAGTGAAATTCAAGTCTGGTCCTAACCTAACCTAACCTAACCTATCTTAACCTAACCTATGATTACCATCAAGATTTTCATGTCTAACCTGTTTTCATCATGCTGTAAATGTGTTAAAAAATTACCCTAAATGTTAATCATAATTTCCTGCTTGCAATTTAATTTTTTCATGCATGGTTTTTAAGTGCACCAGCTATGAAAATGGTGAAAGGCAGTGAATTTCATGTCCGGTCCTAACCTAACCTAACCTAACCTAATCTATCCTAACCTAACCTATTACCCTAAATGTTAATCATAATTTCCTGCTTGCAATTTAATTTTTTCGTGCATGGTTTTTAAGTGCATCAGCTATGAAAATGGTGACAGGCAGTGAATTTCATGTCTGGTCATAACCTAACCTAACCTAACCTAACCTAACCTAACCTAACCATTTTTCTGATAGCAGTTTACATCATTTACTGTATTTGATGCTTTTTATCCAATAATTTAGTGCATAAAATGTGAGAAAAGATGATTTCCATGTCAGATACTTACTTATACTATGCTGGCAAGTTCTGTCCACCTATGGCTCACTCACCTCTAAATCATCATTTTTTGGTTAAAATTCAATTAATTCATGCTATATGTGCATTATTTATGTGAAAAGGGACCTAAATAAGTGCTATACATGTCCAGTAGGGAGGTAGGAAGGTAATTTTCTGATTTAGGTTAGGTTAGGTTAGGGTCATGAATGACCAGTGCTGGAGCTTCAGGGCCCAATATTCAGACAAGACCAATATTCGGACATGCTTTTGGCTCTATTGTGTCGAATAATGGAGGGATTACTGTAATGCAAGTATAAGTGGGTGGGGAATGGCGGGGAGAAGGAGGGTTGTGAGAAGAGAGGAAGAAATCAGTAGGATGGAAGTGGTGGAAGCAATGAAGAGAGTTAAAATGGGGAAAGCCCCAGGAATTGATGGAGTGTGTGGTGAAATGCTGAAGCATGGGGGAGTGATAGTAATAGAATGGATGTGGAAGATGTGGAGATTGGCTTGGGAGGAGGGTAGAGTCCCGGAGGATTGGAAGTCAGGTATAATTATTCCTCTGTCCAAAGGGAAAGAGGAAAAAGCAGTGTGTGGTAATCATAGAGGCATTTGCCTTCTCAGTGTAATAGGAAAAGTATATGGTAGGATACTTATCGACAGAGTTAGGGAAATTACAGAGGAATTAGTTGGAGAAGAACAAGGAGGTTTCAGGAAGGGAAGAGGTTGTGTAGACCAGATATTCATTTTTAGATCCTTAGTGGAAAAGTTTCTAGAGAAAGGCAAGAAGTTGTATGCAGCCTTCATGGATCTGGAGTAAGCATATGTTAGGGTGGATAGACAAATATTGTGGAAGGTATTAAGAATATATGGAGTGGATGGGAAGTTGTTGAAGGCAGTGAAGAGTATGTATGAGGGTGCTAAGGCTGAAGTGTGTGTGGATGGCAAACTGAGTGAATCTTTCCATTTGAAGGTTGGATTGAAACAGTGATGTGTCATGTCTCCATGGTTGTTCAATCTGTACATGGATGGGGTTATAAAAGAGATACAAGGTCGGGCAGTGGATGTTGGAGCGGCCCTAGTGAGAGAGGGCAGTGTTTGGAAATTCCCTGTACTGTTATTTGCAGATGATACTGTGTTGTTGAACGAAGACGAAGGGGAACTGCAAGGCTTGGTAGATGAGTTTGGGAGAGTGTGAAAGAAACGGAATCTAAAGGTGAATATAGGGAAGAGTAAAGTGATAGTCTTCGAGAGAAGTGAAGCTAGTGAATGTACAGTGAGACTGGATGGGGAGAATATGGAGAATGTGAGTGCATTTAAGTATTTGGGTAGTGTGATGAGTAAGGATGGAAGTCTGGAGGGTGAAGTGCTCGAAAGGGTGCAGCAGGGAAGGAAAGTTGCTGGTTCGTTGAAAGCAGTGATAAGAAACAGGGAGGTGAGCATGGAAGTGAAAAAGTTGTTACATGACAGTATTGTGATACCAACTCTAACATATGGAAGTGAGGCTTGGACCCTGTTGGAAGGACAGAAGTCAAGAGTGACGGCAGTGGAAATGAGTTATTTGAGAGGAGCATGTGGAGTCACATGGAGAGACAGACTAGCAAATGAGGAAGTGAAAGAGCGTTGTTGCGTGGTTGTGGACGTGATAGGAAGCGTTAGGAGAAACACATTAAGGTGGTTTGGGCATGTGGAGAGGATGGAGAGTGAAAGACTGACGAGGAGAGTGTATGTGAGTGAGGTGGAGGGGGCGAGAGGGAGGGGGAGGCCGAGGATGAGATGGAGGAATGGAGTGGAGAGGTATATGTGTGAGTTGGAGCAGGGTAGTGAAATTGCGGGGGAAAAACGACATGGAGGCGATTTGTTTGTGGCCACCCCGTGCGGGATTGAGGTGTCTGGCAATAGATAGATAGATAGAACATTGAGATTAAAACAATATCTTAAACAACGGCCACCCTAGGCCTCGTGCATTGGGCTTGCTGTTTATTATCTTCACACACACACACACACACTCACAAAGTAAGTGGATTGCAGGTACGAAAGTGGTACATAACCAACAGGGAATAAGAAGAAGGAAGGTAGTAGACTCAAGCTATGGCAAGTATTTAAACATTTAAACATGATGATTAAGTTGATGTACTCAGATGTAAATTAAATTGTGTCTAAATTATTAGGGTTGAAAGACTATACGAAAGAAAAGGAATCATATAATATCTGCCTAACTGAAACAAAATTAACCCCATAGATATCATACGATACCCTAAACTTAGAGGAATGCAATATATGGAGAAGAGACAGAAATTTAAGGAAAGTAGGAGGAGTCATAATATTAACAAAGAAAAATCTACAAGTCGAAGGAATAGAACTAGATATACCCTCACAGGTAGAACTGATTGCAGTAGTGATTAACACATCTGAAGGGAAAGTAAGTGTGGCAAATTTATACATGCCACCCAAAACAAACAATTGGGAAAGAAGCGAATATGAAGACCTGGCGGAAGGTACATTTCAGAGTTTAAGAGCATTACTACATAGAATGGAAGAAAAATCTGAAAGAATTATATTAACTGGAGTTTTCAGTACAAATATAAATTGGAATTGGATGTGAATGTGATAGGAAGCATTAGGAGAAACACATTAAGGTGGTTTGGCCATGTGGAGAGGATGGAGAGTGAGAGACTGACAAGGAGAGTGTATGTAAGTGAGATGGAGGGTGGGAGTGAGAGGGGGAGGCCAAGGATGAGATGGAGGGATGGAGTGGAGAGGTATATGAAAGAAGGGAGAGTGAGCTGGGAGCAGGACGGTGAAATGGCGGGGGACAGAGCGACATGGAGGCGATTTGTTTGTGGCCACCCTTTATGGGATTGAGGTGTCTGGTGATAGATAGATAGATAAAATTCTCTAGATGTAAGAAGCCATGAAAGCTTTTGGGATCAAAAGCTCCTGGATCTTGTGCAGGAGTTTTTCCTAACACAGCATGTAAAGGAAAACACCAGAAAAAGAGGACTTGATGATCCATCAGTACAAGATCTTATATTTACTAGGGGAGAAAATGACATTGACAGTATAATGTATCATCCTCCATTCAGCAAAACCGACCATGCAGTATTAAATTGCAACTTCAGGATTGCATATGCCGTAGTTAACAGTAATGAGAATTACAAAATGAGACTAAACAACAAAAAGGGCAACTACCATGACCTAAAGAAGTACTTCTTAGAAATAGATGGGGAAAAGGAGGTTACAGGACAAGATTTAAGTGTTATGTAAAGAAAATTCTGTGAATTTGATGAAATAGGAGTCCAAAATTACATCCCTCAGCATAAAGAAATGAAAAAAAAAAATGGTTTAGTACAGAATTTAAAAATAAAAAAAGAGAGAGATTTGCTGTGCAACAGATACAGAAGACACAGTAGTGAGAGGGCATATAACAACTACAAGGATAAGGATAGAAACTCAAAGACAGTTTGAGGAAGACATTATAAATAAAAGTAGTGATCAACCTAAGCTATTTTACAGCTACATCCGAAGCAAAACCAAAGTTAAAGATAAAATGCAGTCCATTACGGATGCGGGGATCTTCTATACACAAGAGAAAGATATTTTTGAAGCACTAAATAAAAATGTCCAATCAGTTTTTACAGAAGAAAATAATTTTCAGAGAGATGATATGGAACATGCATGCCCACACATATTCCCAGATATACAAATATCAGAAAGGGAAGTACAGAAAGAGCTAAGTAAATTAGACAGAGGAAAAGCAAATAATCCTGAAGATATTTCAGGCAGGGTGCTACATGAATGTGCCGAAGAGTTAAGCAGACCATTATATTTAACTCATTCATTCATTCATCATTCAGTCGTACCTTGCCCCATGAGAAGCATAGGAGCCCGGGGCTAGGCAAGTTGGTCCTGACATTTAAGATGAGAGTGACCAGCCTCACTCATCCCTGAGTGGCATTACGTGAGCAATAAACCCCACCCACCCCTTGGATATAAACCTTCACTGGCACAATCCGATTGAAGAGCTATAATTACCCTTTTCACCAGGCACCCAAATTTGGTTATTTGGTTACCACCCAGCATAGTAAATGGTTTCCTGATGTACAGGAAACCATTTGGCTTGTCACTCAGTGTAGAGTCTCCCACAGGCAGATGGAAGAGGAAAGAATGAAGGAAAGAAAGACAGAGGAGAGAGTATAAAGTCAACCATAGGCAGAAGGATGAGGAAAGAATGAAGGAAAGAAAGACAGAAGAGGATGGAAGGAAAGAAGAATGGAGGAGAAGAAAGGGCAGACACTCAGGAGCAGCACTACATCGAGTGAGTGGATGGTATTCAAGGAATCCTTAGAAACTACCTGATATTTGGATGAAAGGAAACATTGTTCCCCTGTTCAAGAAAGGGAATAGAGAGAATCCACTCAAATACCAACCAGTATCACCGACCAGTGTTGTAAGTAAGAGACTAGAAAAGCTAATAAGAAAAGTTTGGGTAAATCATCTAGAAGAATACAGTATGATAACAGAAAGGCAGTTTGGTTTTGGAAAGGTAAAATCATATGTTATTCATCCATTAAGCTACTGTGATAGAGTTACAGAAACATTCATTCATTCATTATCCAATCATATGTTGCCCCACAGAGGAGCATAGGAGCCCAGGGCTAGGCAAGTTGGTCCTGACATTTAAGATGAGAGTGACCAGCCTCACTCATCCCTGGATGGCATTACGTGAGCAGTAAACCTCAACCATCCCTTGGATATAAACCTTCACTGGCTCAATCCGATTGGAGTGCCAGAAACATTATAGAAAAAGATGGGTGGACAGTATCTACAGTATTAAGATTTCAAAGCATTTGATAGAGTACCGCACCAAAGACTTATGAGGAAACTGTACCATCAAGGAGGAGGAATCCAAGGCAACCTGTACTGTTGGATGCAGGATTTTCTCAGAGAAAGGGAAATGAGAACAGTATTAAGGGGGAATTACTCATCATGGAGGGAAGTGACTAGCGAAGTTCCACAGGGCACAGTGTTGGCACCAATTATGTTTTTATACAATACATATAAATGTCATACAGCAACATTGGAAATGAATGCCCTCTAAATATGTTTGCAGATGATGCAAAAATACAAAGGAGAATTACTAAAACAGATTTTTGCAGAGAGCTACAAGAAGAATGAAATAAGCTTCATGAATGGAATAATAAATGGCAAATGGAATTTAATAGCAATAAATGCCAAACGGAATTTATATGGACAAGTGTCTTGTAATTCAGTTTGGTAAAAGTGAAAAAAGGACCAGATTGGGATTATAGGTTAGGTAGTTCAACCCTACACATATCTGAAAGGGAGAAGGACTTAGGAGTGATTTTCAATAACTGACTATCTCCGGCTGACCACATAAGTGAGAAGGTATGTAACATGTACATGACTGCTTGCAAATATGAAGATAGCATTCTCATATATAAATGAAGACATGCTGAGAAAGATAATAACATAATGCATCAGACCAACCCTGGAGTATGCATCAGTAGTCTGGAATCCTCATCTTAAATAACACATAGATAAGATTGAAAAAGTACAAAGGCCAGCTACAAGATGGGTATCAAGCTTAAGGGATCTAAGGTACGAGGAAAGACCAGAAAAATAGAATCTACCAACACTACAGCAGAGAAGGAAAGGAGGAGACATGATTATGCTATATAAAGGCATCTCAGGGAAAGAGAAATTTGACATAAATGAGTATATAACCTATGGGGAAGTATCTGCAAGAGGACACTGCAAACACTACATAAAAAGAGAGGCAATAATGAAGAAAGTAAATTCATTTTTCCAAATAGGGCAGTTGATCAGTGTAATGCACTTCCAAATGAAATAGTGTGCGCCTAAACTATTTATAAATTTAAGGATGTGTATGATAAAAGTGGTTTAATACACAGGCCAGTACAAGCTTGACTCATTGCTCTAAATATACAATTAGGTAAGAACACACACACAGGTGTTTTTCCTGACACAACATGTAAAACAAAGCACCAGAAAAAGAGGACTTGATGTACCATTAGTACTAGATCTTATATTTATGAGGCAAGAAAATTATATTAACAATACAGTAAAACCTTGATATAATGGACTTCAATAGACCGGAATTCGCTTTTATCGGACTCGAGGAACTACCGGACTAAACTCCTATATATCGGAAAAAGTCCAATAAAGCCAGAAAGCAGTCCGGACTGCCTGACCACTTCAGCTATGTTCACCACAATAAGACAAGTAAATGACATGTTTTTCAGTGCACAGTACAGTATTATTATGCCATTTGATTAATGTAGTGAAGGTATAACACAGTACAATACTGCAATGGTGGTGAAAACCACTGATGCAATCTGGACTAATGTCTGATATATTGGAAAAAGTCTGGATTAGCAGGGGTAAGTCCGGATGTCACTTTTATCAGAGTTTCGCATTTTTCGGACTGGCTTGGGCCCCATTTAGTCCGTTATAGTGAGGTCTTACTGTATTATGTATCACCCTCCATTCGGCACAAGCGACCATTCAGTATTAAATTGCAACTTCAGGATTGCATATGACCTAGTGAACAGTAATGAGTTACAGAAAGAGCCTAAACTACAAAAAGGGCAGTGAACAGTAATGAAAGTTACAAAAAGAGCCTAAACTACAAAAGGGGCAACTGTCATGACTTAAAGAAATATTTCTTAGCAGTAGATTGGGAAAAGAGCTTATATGACATGATTTAAATGTTATATATAGAAAATTCTGTGAACTTTATGAAGTAGGAGCCCAAAATTACATTCCTGGGTACAAAGAAGCAGAAATGAAAATAAAGAAATGGTTTAATAAAGAATGTTAAAAATCAAAAGAAAAAAGAGACTTCTTGTGGAATAAGTCACAATAATGAGAGGGCATATAACAACTATAAACAGGCCAGAAACGAATACACAAGAATAGAGAGGGAAACCCAAAAACAGTTTGAAGAGGTCCTCATAAACAAAAGTAGTATTCAACTGAAGCTATTTTACAGCTACATATAAAGCAAAGTAAAAGATAAAATAAAATCCATTACGGATGAAGGGATCCTCTGTACACAAGAGAAAGAGATTTGTGAAGCACTAAATAAGAATTTCCAATATGTTTTTAAAGAAGAAAATAATTTTGAGAGGGATGATATGGAACATGCATGCCCAAACATATTACCAGACATACAAATATCAGAAAAAGAAATACAGGAAGAGTTAAGTAAATTAGACAAAGGAGAAGCAATTGGTCCAGACAAAGTTTCATGTTGGGTGCTACATGGATGTGCAAAGAAGTTAAGTAGATCATTATCTTTAATATTCAAGGAATCCTTGGGTCAAGGTAAACTACCTGATATCTGGAAGGAAGCAAACATTGTCCCCTTATTCAAGAAAGGGAATAGACAGTATCCACTCAACTACCAACCAGTACGGTATCATTAACCAGTGTTGTAAGTAAGATACTGGAAATGCTGATAAGAAAAATTTGGGTAAACCATCTAGAATAACACAGTATGATAACAGAAAGGCAATTTGGTTTCAGAAAGGGAAAATCATGTGTTACTAATCTTTTAATCTACTGTGACAGAGTTGCAGAAACATTACAGAAAAGAGAAAGATGGATGCACAGTATCTATCTAGATTTCAAGAAAGCATTTGACAGAGTACTTGCACCAACGACTTTTATGAAAACTTTACCATCAAGTAGGAATCTGAGGCAAACTATACCGTTGGATGCAAGATTTTCTCAGAAAAAGGGGAATGAGAACAGTACTAAGGGGAAATTACTCATCATGGAGAGAAGTGACTAGCAGAGTTCCACAGGGGCTCAGTGCTGGCACCAGTATTGTTCTTAGTGTATATAAATGACATAAATTTTGGAAATGAAATATATTAAATATGTTTGCTGATGATGCTACAACACAAAGGAGAATTACTAACACAGACTCTTGTAAAGAGCTACAAGAAGAATTAAATAAACTTCATGAAGGGAGTAGTACATGGCAAATGGAATTCATTGTGGACAAGTGTCATGTAATCAAGTTTGGTAAACGTGGGGAAAGACCAGATTGGGATTATAAGTTAGGAAGTAAAACCTTACACATATCAGAAAGAGAGATGGACTTAGGTGTGATTATCAATAACAGACTATCTCTGGCTGACCACATAAGTGAAATGTATGAAACTTGTACACATTGCTTGCAAATATGAGAATAGCATTCACATACATTAAAGAAGACATGGTGAAAGATACTAACATCTTTCATCAGACCACATCCCTGGAGTATGCATCAGTAGTCTGGAATCCTCATCTCAAGAAACACATAGATAAGACTGAGAAAGTTCAAAGGACTGCTGCAAGATGGGTACCAAACTTAAGGGATCTAAGCTGTGAAGAAAGACTAGAAAAACTGAAACTGCCAACAATACAGGAGAGAATAAAAAGAGGAGACATGATTATGCTATATAAATGCATATCAGGAAAAGAGAAAATAGACATAATGAATATATTCCTTTGGGGAAGTATCAGCAAGAGGATGCTGCAAAAATCTGCATAAAAAAGAGAGGTGATAAAGACATAAGGAAATTTAGTTTCCCAAATAGGGCAGTTGATCAGTGGATTGCACTACTGAATGAATTAGTATGTACCAAAACAGTTCATAAATTTATTTATTTATTTATTTATTTTTTAGCTGATTTTAACCCATAATGACCTAAGAGCAAAAAATATAGAAATTGAAAATACCATGACTGAACTTTTGGGAATTGAAATAGAGGACAGTTATGGAGAAAAAATAGATGTAATAGTTTTTTATATGTCCCCCAAAACTAGGGCATGGACAAAAGAAGATTACAAACAGTTAATAAGAGAATCCATTATTAAACTAAGGATGATAATTGAATGCAGAAATTGAATAATAATAATGGGAGATTTTAACTGTAGAGAAGTTGATTGGGAGAGTATGGATGCTGGAAACTATGAGGAATCATGGGGAAATAAATTAATGGAATTGGTGATGGAAAACATGTTAACCCAATTAATTAAAGAAAATACAAGAATTAAGGGTGACGATGAACCATCAAGGCTTGATCTAGTATTCACAAAGGGCCCAGATGATGTGAGGAACATAACCTACCAAATACCCCTTTGGTAAAGGTAATCATCTGGTTATTGAGATGGAAGTGGCGGGAGTAAGGGAAGGAGAACGAGATGAAAAACACAGGGAAAATAGATACAATTATGGGAAGGCAGACTTTGCTTTCCTGAGGAAGTTTTTCCAATGTGTAGACTGGAGTAAAATGAATACGATTACAAATGTTGATGAGAAATATGAGTTTTTGATAGAAGTAAATAAAACAGGAGTTAGAAACTATGTCCCCAAATTTTCGGCAGCTATGGAAAGGAAGAAAGAATGGTTTAACAACAGATGTAGAGTGGCACATGAGACAAGGAAAAGAGCATGGAATAAAATGAGAAGATATAGTGAAAGGGCTTGGGAGGAGTACAAACAGGTAAGAAATTAATATGTAAGGGTGCGGAGAGAAGAAAGGAAATACGAAAAGTATGGAGATGAAACATACGAAAGAGAAGAGGACTTGTGTGAGATAATGAACAAGCTGCAGTCAGTCTATGTAGTGGAGGAGGAATTTAGGTAGCCTGAAATGGAACCCAGTCTGACAGGAATGGCAGAAATTACAGTTGATGTGAGGTGCTACAGCTGATGAGGGATTTGGATGCGAGAGAAGCAATGGCACTAGATGGTGTGGCTGGATGGATCCTGAAGGAATGTGCAGACCAATTAGTGTGGCCAGTTTATGTCAAGACATTGCTGGAAAATGGACAGTTACCTAAAGATTGGAAAAGAGTAAATATTGTGCCAGTCTTCAAGGGAGGAGATAGGGAAGGTCCACTCAATTACAGACCAGTATCAATTACTAGTATTGTTTGTAAAATCTGTGAGAAAATTATTAGAAAAAGATGGATAAAGCATTTAGAAGAAAATGAAGTGATAACACCAAGACAGTTTGGTTTTAGGGAAGGAAGATCATGTGTTACTAACCTCTTAAGTTTCTACAGTAGGGTGATAGATGTCATTCAAGAGAGAGAGATGGGCAGATCTGTGTCTATCTAGATCTCAAGAAAGCATTTGACAGGATGCCTTATAAGAGACTGCTGTGGAAGTTGAAGACCTTTGGAGGGGTGCATGGGAAACTATTAAAGTGGATGGGAGATTATTTGATAGGAAGGCAGATGAGAACAGTTATAAGAGACAAGGTTTCACAGTGGAGAAGTGTGACTAGTGGAGTCCCCCAGGGCTCTTTTAACCATAATAATGTTTTTGATACATGTAAATGATTTGCCAGAGGATTTGAATAGTTTCATGAGTATGTTTGCAGATGATGCTAAAATTATGAAACATATTAACGCTTAAACCGCAGGGTTGTCGGAGGCGCGCCGTGCCCATCCCGCGGGGCAAATCCGCACTCCGACTGACTTTCTTAAAATATTTGCCAAAAATCAGTTATTAGTCCTAGAATATTATAATTACATATGCTTATGGCACATACCTTCAGCTTTCTCCTGGGATGTTTTTTTAGCATCATCGACTATCGTATGACTTGTTGAGACTTCTGAAGTTGGGTATTTAAGTCTTCACTGTACACTTCCCAACTTCCCGTAATATGAATACCACTGCCAGATATTAACACTAGAAACACTATTCAATGATTTCCAAGTAGTTTGGAATCCATACTAAAAAAAAAAAACGCTGTGAAAGCAATGTAAAATACGAGCGCGTACTAGCCTCCCACTCGCGCTAATTCGCCGCTCGTATCGTCATTTCTTATTCGTATACACACTCACACTTTATTATTTCTAGTACTTTATTACTCTTATATAAATCTACAGTCCGTTACCGCTTCCCACACGATGTTTAGTAGCGGTAGAGGTCACAGGGCCTTTTATAATGGGTGTAAAAGCTGCAGAAATGGAGGGGCGCGACTGCGACGTGCCTCCAGAGTGAAGGATGGCAGTGAATTGAGATGTACGTATATTGATAGCCAAGAGTTGAAAATGTCAGCTGCTAATGTACTGTATATGCTAAGAAATAAGTCGTAGGAAATCTAGACAATACATAATAAATTAGGTAGTTCCAGGTGAATATAAATATCACTCAGGCTTCTCCCTTCCTTTCTTATATACAGTACATTTATATTACGAGAATAGCTCATATGGGATATTTCACGGGGAAAAAAGCAGGGGAAATTAGCGAATGAGTGGAGGTTGGATGTTGCCAAGTGATAATTAGCCAATTCCAGGTGTATGGTACTATCAATTACCTTGTTTTTTATATACAGTATATATATTATTTTGTATAAGAATATGGCATAGGGCTCATGTCAGTGGATGAAAACAGTGGAAAAATCCGGAGAAGATTTACGTAGCGCAGAGCGCATCAGCAGACGACACGAGAGGGTAATGGAGGGGAGGTAGGGAGGGGAGTCTAGAATGGGGGAAAATGGCTAAATTGTCAACAGTGGATGAGAGTACTGATGACATTAGCAGCTCTGACTATTGTTGGACATTGGCAGTGCTGATAGATGATACAGGTCAGCACCTGAAAGCCCGGGCATATTCAAAACAACACAAAATCACAACAGTGATGCTCCGCAGTATGATCCATTTCGCCCGAGCGTCACGAGAGTGATGACCCACGGTTAAGGGATTAAATGTATTGATAGTTGTAAAAAACTGC
Organism: Birgus latro; assembly: GCA_018397915.1. NCBI lineage: Eukaryota > Metazoa > Arthropoda > Malacostraca > Decapoda > Coenobitidae > Birgus > Birgus latro. Next base: position 2,564 of record JAGKTI010020788.1, on the reverse strand, counting down.
AAGAGGATTTGGAGAAACTCCACAGCTGGAGCCAGACTTGGAAAATGGAGTTTAATGCCAAGAAGAGTCATGTATTAGGAATGGGAATGAATGAAAAAAGACAACACTGGACATAAAAAATTAGTAATGAGATAATTAGTAAAAGAGATGATGAGAAGGCCTTGGGAGTGATTATTCAGGATGTCTTCTCACCAGAAAAGCTTATAAACAAAATCATTGGAGGATCTTATGGATTACTGACCAACATGAGAGTGGCTGTTCATTATATGGATGAGGAAATGCTGAGGGAATTGATAGTGACTATGATAAGACCAAGACTAGAGTATGCGGCTGTGGTATGGTCACGTTATTTTTTTTTTTTTTTTTTTTTTATGTGTCCGACTCTGGGCATTGGCTTCACAGCCTGGTATCAAGGCCCAGCAGTCCTCCTACATACCATAAACCTCCACATGTCACCACTTCGGCACTAACACCCACCGTCCATATTGAATACATGCTAGGGCTGTCTCCTACAGGACTGGTATATTGGTATTAGCTGGGGTATTTTTACGACATGTCAGCGGGACTTGATGAAGCATATTGATAAACTAGAGAGGGTTTAATGAATGGAAACGAGGATGATACCATGCTTAAGGGAACTGACCTACGAGGAGAGACTGGAAAATCTGAAGTTACCATCACTGCATGATAGATTGGAAAGAGGTGACTTGATCACGATATTTAGAAATGTAAGAGAATTGGAAAGGGTGGATAGAGAGAATATTTTTGTGTTGGATGATGGAAGAACAAGAGGTCGTGACTTTAAGTTGAGGAAAAGTAGATGTCTTAATGATCTTAAAAGGCTCGGTTTCCCGAATAGAAGCATAAGCATTTGGAATGACTTAGATGAAGAGGTGGTGCAGGCAATAAACATTAATGTGTTCAAAGCTAGATTAGATAAATGTAGATATGGAGACAGGACGACACGAGCTTAGCTCATTTCCTGGATACTACAAATAGGTAAATACACACACACATACACACACACACACCAACCAGTTAGTGTGGCCAGTTTATGTCATCATCAAGACCTCGCTTGAAAATGGACAGTTACCTAAAGATTGGAAAAGAGCAAGTATTGTGCCAGTCTTCAAGGGAGGAGATATGGAGGATCCACTTAATTATAGACCTGTGTCACTAGTATTGTTAGTAAAATCTGTGAGAAAATTATTAGAAATTGATGGTTGAAGTATTTAGAAGAAAATGAAGTGATAACACCAAGACAGTTTGGTTTTAAGGAAGGAAGATCATGTGATACTAACCTATTAAGTTTCTACAGTAGGGTAATAGATGTCATACAGGAGAGAGATGGATGGGCAGACTGTGTCCATCTGGATCTTAAGAAAGCATTTGACAGGGTGCTCTGTGGGAGGCTACTGTGGAAGTTGAAGACCTTTGAAGGGGTGCATGGGAAACTATTAAAGTGGATGGGAGATTATTTGATAGGAAGGCAGATGAGAACAATTATAAGAGACAAAGTTTCACAATGGAGAAATGTGACTAGTGGAGTACCCCAGGGCTCTGTCCTGGCCCCTATAATGTTTCTGATATATGTAAATGATTTGCCAGAGGGTTTGAATAGTAACCTGAGTATGTTTGGAGATGATGCTAAAATTATGAAACATATTAAATGTATTGAGAGTTGTAAAGAACTGCAAGAAGACTTGGACAAACTCCACAGCTGGAGCCAGTCTTGGAAAATGGACTTTAATGCCAAGAAGTGTCATGTATTAGAAATGGGAATAAGTGACAGAAGACCATACTGGACATATAAAATGGGCAATGAGATGATTAGTAAAAGAAAGGATGAGATAGACTTGGGAGTGATTATTCGGGATGACTTGTCACCAGAAAAGCATATAAACAAAATCATTGGGGGAACTTATAGATTATTGACTAACATGAGAGTGGCTTTTGATTATATGGATGAGGAAATGTTGAGGGAGTTGATAGTGACCATGATAAGACCAAGACTAGAGTATGCGACTGTGGTATGGTCACCTCATTTGAAGAAGCATATTGATAAACTAGAGAGGGTTCAACGGATGGCAGCGAGGATGATACCACGTTTAAGGGAACTTACCTACGAGGAGAGATTGGAAAAACTGAAGTTACCAACACTGCGCTAGAGAAGGGAAGGACGTGACTTGATCACGATATTTAGAAATGTAAGAGAATTGGAAAGGGTGGATAGAGAGGATCTTTTTGTGTTGGATGATGGAAGAATAAGAGGTCATGGGTTCAAGTTGAGGAAAAATAGATGTCTTAATGATCTCAAAGGGTTCAGTTTCCCGAACAGAAATACCTGTGTAAGTATTTGGAATGACTTAGACGAAGAGGTGGTGCAGGCAAAAAACACTCATGTATTTAAAACTTGATTAGATGAAAGCAGATATGGAGACAGGACAACATGTGCGTAGCTAAGTTCCTGTATACTACAAATAGGTAAATACACACTCTTTCTCTCTCTCATTTTTAATGTTACTGCCTGTCAGTAATGCTAACATTTTAGTTTTTCCTGTCTC
>JAGKTI010020787.1:5396-16123 GCA_018397915.1 Birgus latro | reverse complement strand
TGTGTGTGTGTGTGTGTGTGTGTGTGTGTGTGTGTGTGTGTGTGTGTGTGTGTGTGTGTGTTGTAGCATGTGAGTTGTGGTGTGGAGTGTGGTAGAGTTTAGAGCTTTGTTTGTTTATTTTTAGTGTCTCGTTTCTTCTCAGTTTCTCTGAGCACTCTTTTTCCTTCAGTTTTCTTTCGCCATCATTCAGTTTCCCTCTTGTCTCTATATCTTTCCTCATCATTTTCCCATTCCATCCACATAATTTCCTTCTTCCTTCCTTTACTTCTTCTCTTTTTCCTCCTTTGGTATTAGTTTAACAGTTCCTCTGTAATTCCTTATCCTTTCCTGCATTAATTTTACCATCCATCCACAGTCCGACTCCCTCTTCTCACTCTTCCTCTCTTGATTTCCTACTTTCCCTCTTCCTGTTCTATCTTTCTCATTTTCTTCCTGTTTTTCATTATCCATCACTCTCTCTCCTTCCTGATCTCGGTACCCTCTCTCATTTTCCCATCTTTCTACTTCCGTTCTCTCTCCTTGCCCTCTTTTTCTCTCTCTTTTCCCTTTCTCCTTGCCCTTTTTTTCTCTCTCTTTTCCCTTTCTTTCTCTCGCCCCTCTCTGTCCTTCCCTCTCCCCACGTCTTATTTTTCTCACACGCTTTCCCTCTCCATGACTTTTTTTTTCCTGTCTCCTCTCTCTTTCCCCGTTATATTGCTTTCCCTTCTTACCTCTCTGTCCCCTCCTCCCAATATTTTCTCATCCTTCCATATAATTTTCCTCCTCATGTTATATTTGCATTCCTCTCTCCTTCTGCGTACCATTATTCCGTATCTTGCTATCCTCTTTACCTTCTCATATATCTTTCTTCCATTATCCACCCTTCTCTCTGACTTTTTTTTTTCCTTGCCCCTTTCTCAGCTCCACTGTTAAAACCTCTTAGTTTCTTTTCATTCCTCCCCCTTCCTTTTTCACCTTATCATTATTTTCTTTCTCCTGTTGCTTTGCTTCCATCTTCACCATGTCTGTTTCCCAGTATTACTCACATCCTTCTATTTCCTCCTTCCTTCCTCCCTCCTTCCCTCGACCTCCTCCTTTACACCTTCTTTCTCCCCCTCGTTCATCATACTCTTTTTTTTTCTTATTCATTTTTCCTACCTTCCATTCGTTCTTCCTACCGTCTCTCCAGTCCTTCCTTTCGCCCTTCCATCTTTCTGTTTTCTCTCTCAGTTTCCGTTTTCCAACAATTTCTCATTCCTTTCTTCCTTGTTTTTTTTTTTCTCTTTCATAGCATTCCTTTTGCAACAGTTTCTCCTTCCTTTCGTCCTTCCTTCCTTCCTTCCTATTTTCTCTTTCTCGGTCTTCCCTTTTCCAACAGTTTCTCCTTCCTTGCTTCCATCCTTCGTCTTAATTTCTGTCTCTTTGTCTGTCCTTTTCCAGTAAAATCTCCTCATTCCCATCTTGTCAAATTTATTTCTTTCTTCTTCCTCCCATTTCACAACTGTCCTCCTCCCTTTCTCTCCGGGATCCATCTTAGAATTTCCCATCCTTCCATCCCTCCACATCCTCCACTGAACACGTACCTTTTATCACAGCCCTGAGTGCACCTAGATATGAGACTCATACTGTCAGGAAAACTATCTGTAAAATAGTGTTGGTTGGCTTTGATGGAGTACTGTAGGTGATGCGTTTGACGGTGTGGTGAGCAGTGCCTTTGAGGAAGTGTGTGTGTGTGTGTGTGTGTGTGTGTGTGTGTGTGAGAGAGAGAGAGAGAGAGAGAGAGAGAGAGAGAGAGAGAGAGAGAATGTGAGACGTATGTAAGAGGTAGTAGTGTGAGAAGTAATAGTGGGAGGCGTGTGTGAGGTGCTACTGTGAGCTTTGGTGTGGAATGTGGTAGAGGGAGGTGTGACTGTATGAAGTGCGGCAATGAATGGTGTCGCTGTGTGAGGTGAGGCGATGAGTGATGTGGATGTGTGTGAGACATTGAGGTGTGGCAATGTAATGTATGGCAGTGTGAAGTGTGACAGACTAAGGTGCGGCACTCGAGCTTTGACAGTGTGAACTGTGGCAATGTTAAATGTGGCAGGTGTCAAGTGTGAAGTGTGGCAGTGTGATTTGTTGTAGTGTGAAGTGTGGCAGTGTGAAATGGGGGTAGTGTGAGGTGTGATCCTGGAAGGTGTAGAAGCCTGAGGTGTGGCTATGTTTTGCTGCTGTTGTTGTTGTTGTTGTTGTTGTTGGTGGTGGTGGTGGTGGTGGTGGTGGTGGTGGTGGTGTTTTTGTTTAGCCCAGATCTGTGTGGTCGAGCAGACCCATTGATTACAAGAAAGCAGTTGCTTCTCTGGGGTTCTCCTACGGGTACAGTATAGTATTTTACACCAAGTAGGGATTCGGTACCCCCTTGTGGTAGACAGCGCCTCACCAGAGACAAATCAGGGTTCTTCCCACTGTGAGGGACAGGGAAATATGAGGAGGTTTGACAAGTGAGGACGACGCAGCTGCTTCGCCCAAGGTTCGCAGAGCCATCACGTGTAGGCTTCTCGTTAGCGCCAGGTGTCACGGTGTGAACTGATGTTGCATCAGCTGCTACACAGTGATTTCTCTGACGACCTGTAATGATGAGCTAAATTGCCAGTGTCAGTAAGGCTAATTGCTTTAGATAATACTGCATCCAATACGTGTATATATAGGGATGAGGGACACCAGCCAAAATAATACAGTAGCACATACAGAACGAACGAGGCAGGTGGTGGAGACGCAAAAAGTATCGTGATAAATAGGCACTGTCATGATGAATCGAGACTGAATGGGGACTGGAAATTGCTACAGTGTTGTGATTTAATGAAAATATGTGACAGTGCCAATACCTCCATTTTAATTTCAACTCAGAATTATTGGTGATGAGAATTCATGTCATTTGAGAGAAACGCTGGGCAGTCTGGATGTGTATAAGCGATTGCAACTTTATATAAATTCCCCATGAGGCATTTCGTTACATTTTACCGTTTGCAATATTGAAATGCATTCTTACTCTGTTCAGTGCAGTGACGTATTCTCTATTAAGGAACTGATATTTCCAGACGATTTTATTCAGCTCAGGGGAGGATTATTGAACTGGAGGAGTTAGATATGGCGAACTGCAGGAGTTAGATATGGCCTTCATTCTCCATTTCACTATACTCATTTTACTCTTGCTTGCCCCAGATTTTCGTCGTTTTGTAGCTTATTTCAAGTAGGTTTGCGTTAGAATAAGACAACAGTACGACTGAGCATCCTACATAACACTTCTTCGTGACTGGCACCGTGTTGCAGTAATATTCTCTTGTTACAACTTAGCATTCGAGACGGAGAGGTGGCAATTTTAGGCCAAGTTTGAAATGTCGGGGGACAGGGTTACATGGAGGCGATTTGTTTGTGGCCACCTCTTACGGGATTAAGGCGTCTGGCAATGGATAGATAGATAGTTTGAATAAAAGGAGCAAAATAAAACGAACGTTTGGGGGTGGTAAAAATTAAGCAGAAAATACGTCATCTAAAAATTATGGGTTTAAGTAATAAACATCGAGTAGGAAGAGCAACAGTTCTTTGAAAATCGAGTGTTATTGTAAAGTTTAAAGAATGTTGAAGCCTCCACAGCTGCGAGAGGCTGGGAACTGCAGACAAAGGAGATCAAAGAGACTAATGAATCAGAAAAGACGCGAGTGTATTTTCCTTTTTTTTTTTTTTTCGGAAAAGGACCACCAAACTTTCACCATTAACGACAGCTAACCGTAAAGAAGAATGTGGCTCTTAGAGATCGAGTGTTCTTTCTGGATATTACTATAACTCTCACTTAACAGATACTCAACCAGTTCACTGCGGGAATATATTTTTATTTTATTTTCCTTTGCTAATACATTTCCTTTACCTTGCTTATACGTTTCCTCTTTCTTGTTTACACATTTTCTTTTCCCTATGCACTCTCTTTTCCTTTTCCTAACTCTCAGCGATTTTATTGTACTTGTTAAAGATCCCTTGTGCTTTAAGATTTAGTGAAGCCTATATCTTAATCCTCCAGTTTGGAAAATCTCTTCTAAGCTTAATAAAACAGTCTGATAGTAGAAAGATAATATTAACGACCTACTCACTGTGAAGGGGATAAACGGACAGAACGTTCGCATCTAAGTCGGTCCTCATTTGCCGGAGGATTATTGAACTTAGGAAAGGTCTTCCTTAATGAGGGAATTAATTAGGGCTATATTTAATCTCTGTGCAGTAACCTAAGCTGAGTAAAATCTGGAGGAGGGCAGGAATAAAATGAAAAGACGTCCCGGAGCATTAATTAGTTGTCGTATTCAGTTTTGTTTGTAATTATGCTTATCACTGTAGTACTGTGTTGTATGCGATCGGCACTGTGTTACCCTACTGTTTTTACTCTAACCTGGCCTAAAATTGCTGTCTTTCCATCTTGAATCCTGAGTTGCAACAGTAGGTTAACACTAGAATACAGAACTAATCACAAAGAAGTGCTATAGAAAGTACAGTATGTAGAGCCGCAGTATTCTTTTCTGCCACTAATCTACATGAAATAAGCTACAAAGGGACGATAATCTGGGCCGAGTTCGAGTATGACGGTATAACAGTATTAGGATCAACACTAGTATACACATCAGCAAATGTAATAACATTATCAGTAACGGCAGGAGAGACCAATTACACCCAATAACAGTTCGGCAGCAATGACCCCTGCATCAAACAGTGCCCCAGACCAACCGCTCCGGGTCAGTCTCCACCCACCACTCCAATAAATTAATGGACGCCACCCGATCACACCAAATATTAAATCAGCCACCGTCCAGATATCACGGCCTGCGCTGCTTTAGTGTCTGGGTCCTACCTCTGTGTTGTGTATCCCTTCCTCAACACGTCTTACAATGACACTGTGTGACTGGGGAGACAAGCATCCTATTATCTATGCTGGTGGCTGCAAATTGTCCCCTTTCCGTGTTGACGAAGTACGAATGGGAAAGTAATGTGTGAAGGAAAAGTGGTGCATATTATACTTTATGAAAACACAAGGCTAGAAGCATGCAGAAAGTTATACTATATATTGGAAATTTAACAGAAGGCCATAATGAAGATAGTAGATTTCCAGATGTCGGTACAAATTAATGTAAAAAGGGTCGAAGGCAGAAGGAAAGACAGTACAGAGTAAGGTAGACAGTTCCAGACATGGCCACTTGCAGTATTATATGAAGGACTGCGAGCATCGTTTCTTTCTTTAACAGCTGGAACTGGGCGGGCACTACATGTATTCAAAGCTCTGGAGGGGTGCAAGTAGACAGTTCAGAAAATCAGATACCAGTGAAATGAATGGCAATGAGAGAAGGATAAAGCACTGCGGCGGAGAGAGAGAGAGAGAGAGAGAGAGAGAGAGAGAGAGAGAGAGAGAGAGCAGGGAGGGGCTGAAAGAGAGACGAAGAGATAACGATTGACAGTAAGAGGGAGAGGGGGAGAAATAGAGGGAAGTGGACAGATAAGTAAGCGAATTTTCCGCCTAAGAAAATGTGCCAGAGAGAGGAACATGAGCAAGAAACTGTGAATACATAGAAGGAGTAGTAGAGTTAAAAATACACAACGAAAGATATGGGGATGTGAGGCAGACAGATAGACACAGACGGGCAGACAGGTAAGCAAAAGACAAGTATTCAGACAAGAAAAGATCATAGAAATCAAAGAAGAAAATGGTATGAAAAGTATAATGACGATACACACAAGTCCAAATGATTGAAAGGGAGCGAGTGAGATAAAATGTGGGAGAGTGAGGGAGAGATTGTCCTTAGGGAAAGAACGTGCCTTGTTCCACTATTTTTTTCCCCCTAACACTCAGGAGGGGAGGAAAAATGTGGGGTTCAGTGAATCGGGTGTGGGGTGGAGATGGTGGAAGACAGTGTGTGTGGTGTGTTGTGACCGGGGCGGGGCATAATGTTGGGGGTGGGTGGTGTGAGTGAGGTGGGATGGGGAGGGCGGAGGGGAGGGTGCTGAGAGAGGTATAGGGTGTGGTGTAGGATAAAGAGGTTGGAGGGAAGGCCGTGGGGTATGGCAGGGAGAGTGGAGAGAAAGGTGTAACCGTGTACGGTGTGGGGTAGGATAAAGAGTGTGGAGGGAAGAGTGTGGGGTGGGATAGGGAAGGGGGAAGAAAGGATATAAAGTAGGGTGAAGGGTGTGGAGTCTTTTGGGGAGGATGGAAAGTGGAGTACTCGTATTCTTCATGATGCAATGCGATTTTTATTCCCATCAGGAGAGACGTGTAATGGCGAAGGGTTTGGAAACAGACTTCATAAACCTTCTTCCCTATAAATAGTCCTCTTTAAGCTGAATGAAATCGTCTGTCAGAAACAATAATAAAACGGGAAAAAGTACGTCTTCCTAGTGTAGCACTTACAAAATTATTAAAGTTTGTCCAGGGGTACATTACGTGCTTGGAATTTTTAGCATTAAACTCTTGGATCCAGTACAGAATTATTGCTTTCTTCTTACAGTCTTTAGGCGTTTTGTTCAGTGTGAGAGAGACTTTTCTACCTGGACGGGTTAGATACAGACTTCATTTATTCATTTAGTCCGAGAGATTATTCCTACGTTGAAGAAAAGCGTCTGAATAAAGCCCGCACAGACTGTAAAAAGATGCCACAGTATTGGAGAGCTTAACCATTTCAAACACAGGACGTCCCATCTATCTATGTGTCTGTATATCTATCTTTCTGCCGTTTATACTTCCAACTCTTTTTGTTCCCCTCCCCTTAACCCACGTCCCCTCGCTAAATGAACAAGGTATGGGCTTATTTCCCCACGGACACGAGGGCCCTGTTCACTTAGCTTTTTAAAATGATCGTCAGTCCCTCTGCAGATTATCACAATGTCTGTTTTGTCGCCTAATGTAATCTTTTTGATCTCTCTGTTCCTCCTTTTTCCCCCCCCTCTCTCTCCCCCTCTCCCTGTCATCCTATGTCTTCCCTATTTTTCTTCTCTGCTGACTAACATTTTTTTCATCGTAGTCTGATTTATTCTCTGTCTTTGGTCCCACTGTTACTCCATTTTTTCCCCTCTCCATCTGTTCCTGCTTACCTATATTTTCTCTGGTTTATATATCTGCTGACGATCTCTTTTTCTTCTTCGTGTGATTTTTTATGTGTCTTTAGTCTCCCTAGTCCTTGTATTTTTTGTTTACATCGATTTTCTTTTTACCACTGATTATTTTCCAACCTCATCTAACAAGCTGTGTCGTTCGGGTCTCTCTCCTTCTGATATTGGCCTCTCTGCCTGTCTTTTATTTCTGTTTCTTTCTCTGTTTTCTTGTACCTTTTCTACGCTTTCTATATTCTATCTATGTATTTTTTTCTTCCTCGTCCAATTTACTTTTTGTGTCTGATTTCTTTGTCTTTTCCATTTATGTTTCCTCTGTCTTGTCTTTCAATTAACTTCGGACATCAGTTTCTTTCTCTCTTCCTATAATTTATGTCCCTTTATCCCTCTGATTTTTCTGCTTTAATCTTCTCCTTGTTTACCGTTACTTTGTTCTCTACTTTTTTTCACTTTTTATTTTTTACTCTTCTTCCCCTACTCCTCCTTTTATCCCCTCCTCTTTGCCACTCTTCCGTCAACTCCTTCTCCTTTCTTATATCTTCTCTCCCTCCTCCTCCCTTCTCTCTCCTTCAATCCTCTTCACTCGCAAAGTGACAAGGGTAAATGTAGCATGTCTCGACGTACTTTCCACTCCCTTTACGTTCCCACGCACACATCTGCGCCCTTCCTCTCACAGTCTTGTACATTCATCATCATCATCATCGTCATCTTCGCCTTCGTCATAGTTATACTGACCTTTTCTACCAAAGAATATAATACCGTATAGTCACAGTCAATAAATCCATTGCACATTTCTTATTTCGAACCATGAAGTGAAATGCCAACCTATTAGATAAGCAATCTCCTTTCCCCTTGCCATGTTGATCCCAGATTGGGCGGGGAAGGTTGATTATTGAATTTCCTAAAATATTCTTAAATGATCTTATATGAGAACCCCTAACGTATAAAAACACCCCTCTAAACCCATCACACCCGTCTTCAGTGAGAGTGCTCTAGTTTGTACTCAGTATCGACGGTGGGCATTAGAGTCCAGGCGATGAGACCTGTGTGCCGCACAGTGCCTTGCGTATCAGACGGCTGCTGGGCCTAAGAGAACGTACCATCTTGTCTGTGTCCAGGGCTGGATGTATTACGGTAATAAAAACTGTTTTGACATTCTGGAGATTATAAAACAACTATTAATTCTGGTTATTCAGATGGTGACTCCATCCGATACAGCTAGGATTACTAATCCCCCACTCCAGAGTTATGAAGCCAGGGATTGTTAGAATGCTCATTCAAAGCTTTTCTTAGGAACGTGCCTCTATCCTTCTGTGCCTGCCTCCCACCATCCCTCTGCCCTCCCCCCACCACCTCAGTCCTGGTCCCCCTCCCACCACCTCTCTGTCTGCTCTCAACCACCCTTCCTGCCTCTCCATCCCTTCCCACTCCAGACTGCTTCTCTTCGTCCCTCCTCGTCCCTGACTGTCTCCTTCCAGCTCTCCCCACCCCTACCTGCATTCCTTCATCTCTGCCCACCCCTTTCCGCCTCCCTGCATCCCCTCCACATGGCCTGCCTGCGTCGCGATTCCTCTTCGTCCGTCTCTTCACTGCCTGAGTCCGTCCACCCCTCTCCTTGCTGCCTACCTTTCTCCATTCCTGTCTCTCTTTCCTCCACCCTCCCTCCCCTCCCTGCCCAACACATCCTCGGCCGTCATACATGTGCCGCCTTATTTTCCCCTCCACTGATCTGGGACTAACAACACGATCCTGACCCGCCCCCGCCCCTGGGAAAGTCAGATGTGGTGGCGGGAGGCGACGGGGATGCCCTGTTTGTAACAGTTAAATTACCAGACGTACACCGTGCTACTGGCGTAAAATGTATAGCAGTACCAAGAAAGAAAGAAAGAAAAAGAAGCAACGTCCTGAAGCTGACAGGGTTAAGCAGGCTACCACCCAATCTTTTTTTTTTTTTCACTTAGGCAGGACATGGACTAGGGAAGGGGTTAACGAGGGGATCAGGGACTTGTGACCTGCCTACGCCCCTGGTAACAGGAAGTATTAGATAACGAGAAAAAATAAGTTTTACTCCTGTCGAAGCGTAGGGGCCCCAGTCTAAGTATAGTAACTGGAATCCAGCGTATTTTTGGGTGGATGACCAGCGTAGCCTACCTGTCTTGTCATTACTGGATCGAAAAACGTCCGGTCACCTCTTGGGGATCGAACCCGTGTAAGGCTGTCACTTCACCAAAGCAGGTGGTACAAGAGCGATGTACAGTATCTCCCACGGCCTCTTAGGGATGCGACCCTAATAGTATAAACCACAAGACCTTCACCATCGAATTAGTGCTTCACACCACCTATCCACACACACACATATACAGAGAGAGAGAGAGAGAGAGAGAAGTCTTCCACCACTGTCCAGTGAGTGTCAGTCAGAAAACGAGAACACCCTACCTTGTGGGTGGCTTAAAAATATCACACAGCATTGGTACCAGAAATAAACGAAATAGAAAAAATACCAACATAGTGGCAAAAACGCCCCTATCAACAGCACGGCTTCCCGGAAAGAAAACAAAAATTCTCTCTCTCTCTCTCTCTCTCTCTCTCTCTCTCTCTCTCTCTCTGTGTGTGTGTGTGTGTGTGTGTGTGTGTGTGTGTGTGTTCAGTTCTGGACATAGAGTTAATTATCCATTCCCCGAGGCCTTGTAGTCATCTACGTGCCACACATTTTCACATCTCCGCTTCAGCACTCATTCCCATCGCACACCCTGAATACATGTTACGGTTGTCTCATTTTGGACTGGTGTGATGGCATTAGCGACGGTATTTTTATGGTGTGATTAATAAAAGTCCGTATCAACAAAGTCCAGATCTTTAAAATGCTGACTGTCTCGGGCGCTGATATCTGTTCTGTGTTCCATTTTTGCACTTCTTCTTATCCAGGAAGCTCAAGGTTACGTTAGGTTTGATTTCTTTCTATCAGGTTAGGTTAGGTTGTTAAGTTAGGGTAAAACAAAAAGAAAGAGGAAAGTGGGAGGGTGATCGTCTTTGGAAAATCAGACTTTGCACGTTGTGGGAAAAAATCGTATACAGGACGGAATTTATCGTTCTGGCCTGGGATGAATTTCCCGACTCCATCTCGAACAACCTGTCTACAACATCCTTCTTACTTTTTTGGTTCCTCTATTTTTCTTTTCTTTTTGCACTCTAGTTTTTCTTTCCTTGTGCATTTTTTTTTTGTTTTTCCATTTTTTCTCTATTGCTTTTTATCGCCATTGCTGTCTTTTCTAAACTGAAATTTTTGTCTCTGCGCTTCTTTCTTTCCATTTTTTCCATTCCACCTCCATTCTCTCTGTCCAAGGTTACCGTGTTCATCTTTTTAAATATTTTCTTTCGTTTTTATCCAGTGAATTTCCAGTGCCTTTCCTTGATCCCTTGCATTCGGTGATTTTGAATTCTCTTCTCTTCAGTATTTTGTTTCTTTCGTCTGTCTCTCCCTCTTTCATAGTTCAGTGGCAGATCCAAAGGGGGAGGTGTCCAGAGGTTTGAACTCCCCTGCCGCCATTTTTTTTTTTATAGCAGTGTCGTATGTTTTTTCCGGGTTGTCAAGAGAAGCAAAAGACTGCCTTTTGTGTGTGTGTGCGATT
>JAGKTI010020786.1:0-16123 GCA_018397915.1 Birgus latro | reverse complement strand
GGAGATAAGTAAACAGCACAGATATATTTAGTCAGAGAATGACAGGAGAGCCGAAGCCAGAGAGTAGAGAATTCAGAAGAATCAAGTTCAGGAACACGAGAGCAAGGTAGATTGTTGCGTACATATACACAACAGCCACCTTTGACTTTGAAATGAGAGTAGAGAAAGTAGGAGGATACAGAAAAGGGTTTGCTGTCCGTTGTCTCAGACAGCTGAGTCTCAGAAAGAAAGAGAAGGTGAGGTTTAGAGGAGAAGAGGTGATGCTCAACATAGCGAAAGTTAGAGGAAAGGCCGCGAATGTTACAGAAATGAAGAAGGAGTGAGTCAGACAGTGGTTCCAGGCAGCTCCGAGAGTCGTCACCGAGAGTTGTATTTTTCTAAGGTAATTTCCCAAGGAGCCTTCTCAAGGCCATGGGATTACTGGGTCTATGTTGAAAGTGTCATTATGAATTTATTAGTTTAACATGTGTGATTCCTAGATACACAAGAGATAGTGTTATTTTGTAAATATTAGGTTAAGAGGTGAAGATTATATAGATGTGCATATAAATATAAAATTGAGGTTATATCCAACTGTGAGGATCTCTGTTCATAATAGCTTGTTAGTATCATTCCGAGAATTTGTTCAGCGGAGGAAAAGGCACTCTTGCTATCATTGATCAGTGCGAAGGAATATTGACCTTACAGTTTCTAGCAATTCAAAATCTGTAAAGTAACCTATGGTATATTTGATGTAATATCTAGCTTCTTATATTTGTGTGTTTAGATTTAGTAAATATTAGGATAAGTTTACGTTGTGTTTGAGACTTATTATCCCCAGGGGAGTTTTTATCGTGAGACTGAGTGGCCCGCAAGGTGTATTACTATCTTACTACTCACGCACTCTAAACAGCACACGCTACCCTAGTTACTATTTCGCAAGGCCCCAGAAATCTTCATCTTTTTTTCTTGGTGAAATAATTTTTCCCAGCTTACGCTGGGTGGTGGCAGCCTACTCTTTTCAACTCTGATTCCACTGGTGAGTCAAAAAAAAAATATATATATATTTTGGAGGACACTAGTAACAGTGATCAGGATCTGTAATTTTCTTTTCTTAAATTCACGGTATGACACTCGGATCATAGCGGTGGAATTTATTAGACTGGCTTAATTCCTCATCATTACATCGGAGGTCTAAAATTGGAGAGCTCTTATAATTTTCGTTATTAACTGGGAGTCAAAATTATGTGACATGACACTGGTGACAGCGGTGGTGATCTCTTAATTTTCGTTAATTAACTCTTGTATTAAAATTTACATCATGACACTGGCGGCTAAAGCGGTGGGATATAAACAGAAATCCTCAGTAACAATACACTAGAGGCCCACTTAATCTTATAATTCGTGAACTCCTAGAGGATAAGAAAAGTTCTTCATCGATAATACGAGTGAATATTGATCGGTGTACTGTCACAGTTACTAGTGGACAAGCAGTATGTTTAAAGTGTCCTTAGTAGGTCACAGTCAGATTCCTCAGTCATTGATTAATAATCCGGACGTGGAACTGGGAATATATCGGGCCCCTGGTGCCAAGGCGAGAACATTTTTCTCTGATGACTGGGTGAATGGAGTGTTAGAATGGAAACATGATTTATGCATGCTTTGGATAGGAAGCAATGACATCTGTTGGCATACGACTCCAGGCCAGGTAGCTCATGATATTAAACAGATTGCAGGAGCCATAGAAAGTAGTTGTGAGGCAGCAGTCTGCGGCCTGCGGTCCCACGGACCCAGGTTCGAATCCTCGCTGGGGCAGGGAACAGTTTAAGGATTTGAAATTCAGCAAATCAGTCTTTATTGATCTACCAGAAGACCCGCCGACATGTCGTAAAAATACCCCCGCTAATACCATTACACCAGTCCTGTATGAGACAGCCCTAGCATGTATTCAATATGGACGGTGGATGTTAGCGGCGAAGTGGTGACATGTAGAGGTGTATGGTATGTAGGAGGACTGCTGAGCCATGATAGCAGGCTGTGAAGCCTATGCCCAGAGTCGGACACATTAAAAAAAAAAAAAATCTGTCTAGTGGAACCCCGGACTTACCAGGGAGACACCCTAATCTCTACTGAGGGTTACCGAACATTCCAGATTGCTATCAATCAAAAAATAAAACGTACGACAAATAACAAGGTGGTCCAGTTCAATACAGCATATTATGCGGGAACACTGGGAGATGGAGTTCACTGGTCAGATGAAGCAAAAATTAAAAAGTAAAAGATAAACTGTTGGCAGTTATAAAGGGACATTTGGTCTAGTGGATTGGGGAGCCTGTAGAAGTAAGAGTTATTATTTTTTCTAACACCATGATTTGGCGAGATGTAGAAATCCAGTTTAAGGAGGAGGAATTCTCTCCTAGACTGACTGACTTAGCCAATGAGCTCGACCAACTTGAATTGCAGCAGTTCCCTTCGAACTCAGCCTATCCTCAGTCTCCTGACCGACCTCTAACAATTTTAGGAAAAGGGAACCTCACAAAGCCTCGTGATATTCCAACTCTGGAACTCGGCCAACTACAGGGCATCGATGCGGCAGCTCGCCTGGAAATGTTTTTTGAAGCGGTAGAACAGTGTGACCAGGATGATGTAATGCGGATACAGATCGTGAAGAGTTGAGTAAGCTCGGAACTTGTCATTTTCATTCATAACAACCAGACTAAAAATCGAGTAACCTCATGGTCAGCATTCAAGGCGTTCCTTAGAGCAGAGTTTGCTATTGAAGTGAGTATTGACCGGGCATGGCAGGAGCTGGATTCAGCATGTTATGACTGGGTAGAATCACCTCAGGTCTTTACGCACCATTTCATTTGCCATCATGCGGCCATAGAACATAAATTCCCAAGTGAGAAATTCCCTAACCGGGGCAGAACTATCAAACGGAAACTGTGGTATGGATTACCTCTTCCATCACAGGTAAAACTCGAAGGTATCCTAGGTGACGAATACCCGTTGAGAAAATTTATCGATAGAATTGAACACGAACGCCAACTATTGGAAGTGAGTCAACCATCTCGCGTCAATGCATAAATAGTTTCCACATCATCTTTATAACTTTGCATCATTTCATTCACCTGGGTTATCTTTTCTTCAGTATCACTATTTTGGTCTATCAGACTACTTGCTTCCCTAATTGTCTATGTATCGTTTCTGAACTCCATAATACTGTCACGGTTACCAACTGTACTTGCCATTTCACCAATCTTCCTTTTAAATGAACCCACCTCAACTGACAGCTCATCTGTTGTTGTGTCTTTCTTATTTAATTCCTTTACTAATTTTTCATTTTTCTCCTTCTGCATACGCAATTGCTTCTTAATTTCATCCATTTCACTCTGTAATGCCCTTTCCAGTCTGTTTACCCTTTCTGCTGATTTATTGAATGTTTCCATTTCAACTAATTCCTGACATAAATCATCCTGTTTTCTTCCTCTTTCTCTCTTCTCATCATCTTCCATATTTTCTTCACTTAATTTGGTGGTCCTCTTGTATTAATACTAAGAAAAAGAAAAAAGTTTTTACTTACAATTATGCATCTTACTCGCCTGTGGTACCGTAGTCGAAACAATCAACACATTCCTGCACTGTTTGACTGTGTTCTGATATTTGGGCAACACTTTTGCTTAAACTTGCTCTATTATTTTAGAACACCATTTAGTTAACCTTGTACTGAGCTTGACTCAGATAATATGTAGGTATAGCCAGTTTTAGCCAAGAGAGGCCAGCTCGGAGCGACGTGATATAACTTGTCTCTCTGACGCCTCAATTGTGTGTGTGTGAACAAAATAAACTGTTAAAAAAAAAAAATGGTCGAAAGACTGAAGATCAGCCAATAAATTAACACATTATAAAATAAAAATACGGTAAGTTGAAAGCCATGGTCACAGGGCTAGGTCAGTTTGACCTACATAATCAATTTTAGCAGTTTTTCTCCAATTTGACCAAACTTGGGGAAACGCTGCTGAGAAGAGAAAAATGAAATTATTATTTTGAAAGCAATAGGTCAAAGGTCAAATACACAAGGCAACTTAAACAGTTTTCATCTGATTTTGACCTGATTTGATGGAACTCATTGTATGTAAGCAAGAATAAAAAGATTCGAATTTGAGAACAGTTTGTCAAAGTGTTTCCCAAACTGAGGACCATGTCGATCGTGTAAGTGGTAGTACTGTATACTGTATATACATTCAGAGAAAATGTGGAAAATCTAATTTACTGACTTTTTAAATTTATTTGTGTGGTTCTTTGTCTGTCTGATACACTGCCTTGTCATGATAAAATCGGTATTCTATTTGCCGTAGTTATACAAACTGTCTTTGTGTCTAATATGTGTACTCGTAATAATAATACCAGTCACTTCCAGGGGGTTTGCTTAGACTGCATGAGGCTGGTTCCTGTCAGGGACAGGTGATGGGTGCTGGAACTGAGTAACGAATCTCTCATGTTCGGTATATGTCCCTGTCTCGTCCATTACACGAATCTGGTGCCAATCAATGACAGGTGATGGGTTGTCGACTGAGTCACGAATCTCTTATGCTCGGTACATGTCTCTGTCTCATCTCCTGATAAGCAATGTTCTGACCAAATGTTTTCAGTCTGGTTCAGTATACTGTTGGGGAAACAAGCTAGTGGAAAGCACATTGAATGTTTAACTGCAGAAGCATTTTATACATGTTTACGTATTATAATTATAATGTATTTATATGTGCTTGCTAGTCTTATTTTTGCCCATTATACTTCAGTGGCCGGCAATCTTTTGTAGATGTGGGCCACTATTGTTAGTCGGTGCATTATTACTGGGCCAACATTAGAAAAGTAAATTATGGCTGAGTACAGAATATAAAGAAAAGTATAGAGAAAAATGTAATAACAGTACGAATGAGGTTAATTCATTCATTGTCTGTGTCATTGACTCTAATAATGAACATTACTGATGTTGATGAATATTTAAAAATGTCACTGGGTCAGTAAAACTGGCATATAGAGTTCATGGTTACTTACCACTTTTATAATTTTATGTCTGTATCATTCGTCTATTTCTGTTTGCTTGACTTAATATTTTTTAATTCCCAAGGCCTCCAATGCCTGTCAGTGTCCCACTGAAATGGAAGTGATGATGAATACATTAACTACGGATTTACATCAGTCCACGTTGATGACGTAGAGAAACTTCAGTATGTACTGTGTGTACAGTTTCAAAGTGCTGAGGAACGATTCTACGAGACCTGGCAAGCCGAAGCATCATCTGATGACAATCCACCTCCAATATGCGGCAAGAGGTCCTGTTGATTTCTTAATGCGCCATAAGAACACAGTTTAAGAAAACGGAAACTGGACGACAGTAGCATTTTTCAGCAACAGAACTCAAGTGCAGTTTAGTCATCATACGAGGTTTTTCATGAAATAACAAAGAAGAAGAGGGCCTACACAATTGATGTAACTTTACATAAGGCCATGCACTTTAAAAATCATCAGATGGGTTCTTAACGAGGCAAGTGAGTGTAAGATTAAGCAGATTTCTTTATCACACGATAGTGTAAAATGGAGAATTACTGAAATGTCAAATGACATCATGGGACATGTGATGCAGTAGATTAAATCGTCTCAAACTACCATGTTCGCAATGCAGCTAGTTGAGTCAACGGATGTGAGTTCTCGTGCACAGCTACTCGTGTTTGATAGGTATGTATTCCCGTCTGGCATCACGTATGGATAGTTTTTCTGTATCCAGCTTGAAACTACCACAACAGCTTGAGGTTTGATGAAATAGTTAACTTAATTCTCTCTTCTCAGCAAATCGCTTGGAATAATTGTTGTGGAGTTTTACACTGATGGAATTCCGATGATTCGGTAATGGGATCGATACAAGGATTGAAGAGGCATGTCAAAGATGTAGCTGCGAATGCATAAAAAACCTGGTGTCCTTTGTAAAATGTGTCAGCATTGAGAGAGCAGGTGATTTGAACTCACGTCGTTTCCATCAACTTTGTAGAGATATGGATACGAAGGATGGGACCCTCCTATTTTATTCCAAAGTGCGATAGCTTTCCAAAGGTAACCTTGTGAATTGAGTGTTTAAGTGTCGAGGAGAAAATTGTTTTTGAAAATGAAAAAAGTGGATGATATAACTCACGACAAGATATTGTTGGATCTACATCTCGCCTATCTGGCAAACACATGAAGGGCACGAACTGAAAGGGAATTTCAAACCATCCTGGCCAGATGCACTCTTATGTTACATAAAACTACTTTCATCCTCCCTCTACCATGTGGTGTTGGATGAAGGGCCCATACTACACAGTCAGTATACGTGAAAATCCCAGAAACCTAGGCAACTACAACCCAAACTCGCAGCTGCACTTGTGTCCTAATAGGGTTTAAAGCCACTATGACATGGGGACCTGGGGACGTCCGAATTTGTTGCCGCGCAAGGGTTGCAGACAGCCAACGGTGGAATGTCATCAGGCCCATTTGTGGACATCCATACTCTCTGTGGCTGTCCAAAACTCCATAGTCTCCATCTCCTTTAGAGAGTTAATCCTGAGCTGTGGCCAAGAAGTGTGTTTCGTCTGTTGCTATCTCTATCTCCGCAGTCAGAAGAGAAATTATAAGAATTGTTATGATTCTTTTTAGTGGTAGGTGGTGGCGACCATCATCCACTCACTTGATGTAAAGCTGCCTACTTCTTCCTTAACCTTCATCATTCTTTTTCTGTGCCTGCCCTCATCTCTTCCTATTTCTCCCATCTTTCCTGTCACTTCTTATTGTTTTTCTTTCCTTTACAGGAGGCATTACATTGAGTGACAAGCCAAATGGTTTCCTGTAAGCCAAGAAACCAATTACAAGGCTGGGTGGTAACCATATAACCAAACCATACGTGCTCCCTACGTGTCAACAAGTGGTTTGGTGGAGGGTTAGTGCCCCTCCCTGTAAAACAAACAACTCAAAGTCAAATGGCCACCCCTTACGGGATTATGGCGTCTGGCAATAGATAGAGATAGACATGATTCTTTTACTACCATAAGTCAACTTTGTGTAATCTTTTGTTATATGACTATTAAGATTTTATTTTGTTTGAGAAAATTTTCAAATATACTGAAATGTGGTAACTAAGATGGCATGCTTGATGTTCGCTTATGGAGTGGCATAAACTCGTGAACAAAGCCCTACAGGCAACATCAAGATCAAGATACTCATGACCAAAAGACAGCAGCATGGAAGGCAACAAACCATATATTTTATATATATACATATAACCTGAAGAGGTACCAATCTTGGGTCATTTCAGCTCTCATCACCGAGCAGTTTCCTAAAGACTACAATATCCATCACACAAGTCATTGTTACTCCTGATAAACACGTCATCTGCTAGGGAGTCGGAACAAGTGACCTCCCAGTCTCTTGAGATGAACTCAGTAAAGAAGACAGTGTCCGTCGATGCACACCATGAGATTGAGAAGATGAGTTTGGACGTCCATTCTGTTCTAGACACCCACGGTTTGCCGTGTGATTGCCGCTTAAAGGGTTACCTTCCATGGCTAATGCAGCAGCCAGGCATTTGGGTTTTCACTTTGGAAGGTGAGTGAGTTTTCAGAGCCAAAAAAATTCAGCAACAGCATGCTGTGCTCCCTGCCTGCTGCGAGTACCATCCCATCACTAGCAGGATGTTCGTTTTCTCAGTGTGTAGAGGGAATACTGCAGCCGATAAGAATTTATTAGCCATGCTCCACGCTCCCTGACTGACTGCCTGCCTAACTCACCATGCACTTGCCAAACCAAAACAATGTCAGTCTCTCCGATTCTCTTTTTGCAGACAGATGAATTTCCTGCCTTGCAACTATTTTCATTATTATTTTGGATTATTGTGCCCCCCCCCATTAACCCATAAAGCCCATGTATAAATCTAAATTGGCGGTCCCTGTTCGCGGACATTTTTCCAATAATTGCTTGTTTTCAAGCCAACACATCTCAGTAATTACACGAACCAGAGCATTTAATGAAAGATCAGAATACTGAGCAATCCTTTGTCTCTCCACGATAAGTGTCTCCAGGTCTCTTAAGTGGAGGCGTCGTGAAGTGAGGAGGTGAAAAATAAGGGTAACTTTTGGGGTCGTGGCAAGGCTGCGTCTGGATGAGTGCAAAAACGGTGGCTAGAGTAGGCTGGCCGCGCAGGTCAGGGCGACCCAGGCCAGATGTGGCTGCGCTGCTAGCACTCCACCTTGCCCCAGTACACCTTCCCACCCCTCTTTACCTGCCCCTGCCACAGTTGCACGAATGAAACAATACGTCCTGTATATGTAGCTCGCTCATTTTATTCGCCCAATTCTTCCAGCTGTTTTAGAGTGGCACTGTGAAATACGGTGTGATTAACACTGTAAAGTATGGTGTGTGAGAGGGAAGAACAGCAAGGTGTATACACTACGATACACAATAGTTGCCGCAAAAGATCACTGTCACTTTCACTCAAGCATGTTTTACAATTCCTGTGTAATGAAAGGTCACTTTCATTTTCGCTTGAGCTCTTATTTTATACCCGTAGTTTTCCTAATTTTCTATAATCTTACATGCATGGCACATACTTGGCTCAGTTCTTACTTCACTGTAGAAAATGCACTTTTTTTTGGGGGGGAGTCACAACTCTTAGGTTTACGTATACTGCAAGATCAATTTCATTTTCACGAGCTTTTTTTTTTTCTTTTTAAATACCAACCTTTATACAGTACACTACCACTATACAGTACTCTCCCTGAAAAATCACCTTCACTCAGCACTTGTTTTCTATACCACACTTTTCATTACTTTCTAACAGTTTACGTATAAGGCACTTCTTGAAAGACTTACTTCACTACAAGGAAGGCACTTTTATGAGCCTGTATATTCTGTATACAGTGGCGCAACTGAGTCTTTATTTGTGGGGAGAGGGGCAAAGGAGGGCTAGGCTGGCGGGGGGGGGGGGGGGGTTTTGCTTTGGGGAATTTTTTCGACTTCGAGCTAATATGTTAAACTTTAAAACCCATAGGCTAAAATAAAACGATCTTTAAAAGCGTTACTGTGATCTTCGTCACGCTATTTTTTTTGAAAATATACACAGCATTATACACATTTTATTATACATAAATTCCCACATAAACAATGCTTGGTATGCTTATTAACTGCACAGGTTACTTGAAGTGCACAGGTGAGGAACACTGAGGAAATTGAAACAAAAGTAATCTAAAATAAAAACATACAATCATTCACAATAATATCTTTCTGTACCTTGTGTAATGAATATGTTCAGCGACTGAAAAAACTAGGACTTATGACAAATATGCACACTGCAACTATAAACATTTCCAGTTAATATGCAACAAAAATCATCGAGGCATACAGGCATACAATCTTTCAAAATAACATCTTACTGTACATTGTGTAATGAATATGCGCAAGGACTTAAAAACCTAGGACTTGTAACAAATATGCACGCTGCAGCTATAAACCTTTCTAATTAATCAATTCATCCATTCAACACCTAATCCAGGGTTTCCCCATGAGGCGCGTAGGAACCCGGGGTTATGCAAGTTGGTCCTGACGTTTAAGATGAGAGTGACCAGCGTCACTCATCCCTGAGTGGCATTACGTGAGCAGTAAACCCCAACAATCCCTTGGATATAAACCTGCACCGGCTCAATCTGACTGAAGCGCCTTAATTGCCCACTGAACCACCAGGCACCATAATTTGGTTATACGCTTACCACCCAGCTTAGTAAAGAGTTTCCTGGTGTACAGGAAACCATTTTGCTTGCCACTCAGTGTATAGTCACTCACAGACAGAAGGAAGAGGAAAGAAGGAAAGACAGAAGAGGAAGGATGGAAAGAGAAAAGGAAGAGAGAAAAGGGCAGGCACCCGAGAGCAGCACTACACTGAGTAGTGGATCGTAAGCACCCCCACGAACCAATTAATTTGCACCGAAAATCATCTAGGCATACAGTCTCTCTAACTTACATCTTGAGGTGGTTCCTGAATTGTGTTTACTGTATATTTTAAAGGACTTAATTACTTATGACTTATGACAAATGTTCACACTGCATCTGTAAACATTTCCAATTACTATAACTGCGTTATTTAATACGTAAGGTACCAAACTTCTTATATCTCCATTATCAAGCACATGTTGCCCATGGAATACCAACAATCTGCTTTTCACTAAGTTAATCTGACATGTACAACTGTGTTCAGACAATATTGATAACAAAACAATATTCCTGCTGTTGTGCAGTTTTGCAAAGGTAGAGACAACTACATCCATATCAAGACATTTTGCCCTACCTGCGTGGATACCAAGAAATGATAAGGCTGACAGTCCTGAGTCTGTGATAGAGTTACGAAGGTAACTTTTAACCATTCTCATGGAGAAAAACCTCCGTTCACATGAGGCAGATGTTGGGGGCAAAGTGAGGAAAAACAAAGCTGGAAAGGCATCTTTAAAAGGTTCCATGAAAACCTGAAGTTTCGCTAGTCAGTTACAATGTCCCCTGTCTTTTCTCTGAATACGAGCCTTCTAGCCTGGCGTGATTCCACATTTAGGTCATCCATTTCAACACCATAATGAAGAGCCATTGGCTGAATGAAGTCTGTGTTCATAAACTTGGAACTACATGGATCTAAAGCTGCAGTTGAACACAACAGCTGGATTTGTTTTGACTAAATCTGTGATGAAGTTCTGAGAGTAGCCTAACCAAAATAGGATAGTACAGCGAGGTACAAAAGACTTTGTTTTGTCATCAATTTCCTCTCCCTGACCAACTGTTTCCATCAGCCTTCCAGTCTGAGTAAAATTTCATTTTTCCGTTTTGATTTTGGAAATTCTACAGGTATCCCCACTTCCTTTGCCAAAGTTTCGGCAATGACCCAAACTGAATTCCAGTCATCCTGATTTCTCTACTTTTCAAGATCTTCTTGGACCGTTTCCACAATGCCTGCTGCTGCTGCAGGATTTAGTGTGTGTGACTATAACATGTCTGAAAGCAGCCTGGTACGATGAAGGAGGTCAGAAAATATTGCAAGGTTGAGCAAAAATGAAAAATCTATAGCTTTCAGCAAGGGGGTTGTATCAAAAGCAAGTCTCCCACGATGCTCATTTGATATATCTTCCAGAGCTGCAATGACAGATGATGCTGTTTGATGCACGACTTTGCGCAAAAAGCAGCATGTTGGCAGGATCACCGAGTCTCACTCAACTTTTTCAGCTTTTTAGGCTGTTGCCCAGGTACCAGTTTCGTTTTTTTTTTTTTTTTTAATAAAAATCTTATGGGCAACACTAGATGACAGGAACACAGAAATTGCCCCCAGTAGCCCAAAGAACTGATCTTCGAGTTTGACAGACTTGACAGTTTCAACAATAACCAAGTTTAGACGATGATTATAAGAGTGAGCATAGGTTGCTTGGGGCACATCATTCTGGATCAGTGTTTGGACTACAGCATTTTGTCCATTCATAATGGATGTTCCATCATATGTTTGTCCAGTGCAAATGTTGAAGTCAATATTATATTTTTTCACTATGTCTTATATGTGTTGTTTTTTTTTAATCTCTCGGCATTAAGTTTACGCATTTTTTTTTTTAATGCAAGGAAGAAGGAACCAAAGGTCAGGAGCCTGTAAACTGTTCTCTCCAAGAAAAAAAAAATCAAAAACAAAATAAGAGAGCCAAATTCAAGAATTGTTCATTTCGAGATGCCTGGACACACTGCGTTTGAAAGACTGGAGATCATATGCAGTAGGAAATATAGAGAAAGGGAGTTAGCTTCAGAGTTGACCTGTTGCATACATCAAGGACTGGGAGTAACGGTTGACTCTTGCATCAGAGAGCTGGTCAGAAAAGGGATGAGAGTTTGTTGCGAGATGGGTGAAAAACACCCGCCTTAGTTAAGGAGAGATGCAAGCAGACATTTCAAATGAGCAGTGACCTTTGGAGAAGCAATAGAAAACACATAAAGATGCAACAGTACGGCGAAGGTACAGAGGTTGAAGGGAGCTAGTAGGAGGAGGAGAGTTGATGAGACGAAAAGCCTTCAACTTCACCTTGTTGAAAAGAGCCGTATGTGGGGAGCTTCCCATCACATGAGAGTTGTACTCTACACAGGGGCGAATAAAACTCGTGTATAAAGTCAACAACTGTGCAGGAGTAAAGAAGGTATGGAGCCGGCTTAGCACACATAATCTCTTGGAAGCAAATTTAACGAGGTAGGTAATATGTTCTTTCCAAGAGAAATCCCGAGAGAATGAAACATGAAGAATGTTTAAAGATGATGCAAGAGTAAGCTGGATATTATTAAAATTTAGAGGGTATTCCTGTCGAAGATTCTGCCGTGTTGATAGATGTAAGAACTGAGTTTCTGATGCATTAAAAACAAGATTACTTTTACCCCAATCAGAGATATGAGCCAAGTCAGACATTGGGTGTGCCACACTCGCATCCCTTGTTTGTTGAAGTAACTGATGAGATGGGCATTGTGGGAAACGAATGTAAATGTGAAAGGTGAAGTCATCAGTGTATGAGTGGATAGGGTTAGATGTACAGCTTAGAAGATCATTAATGTATATAATGAAGAGAGTTGGCTATATAGAACAGAACCCTGAGGAACACCGCTATTGATACCTCTGGGAGAAGAACAGTGGCCGCCTGCAACAGCGGTTATAGAACGACCAGAAATGAAGCTGTAGATGAAGGTACAGTTAGAAGGATAGACACCGTAAAAGGGCAGTTATGAAATTAAAGATTTATGCCAGACTCGATCGAAAGCCTTTGAGATGTCAAGTGCAATGCCAAAGCTCTTACCAAAGTCCCGGAAGGAGGATGACTAGGAGTCTGAAAGGTAAGTGAGAAGATCGCCAGTGGATGTCCCTGGTGGAACCCATATTGATGATTGGAAAGGTTGGGACAGGAGAGATGCTTAAAAAAATTTTTAAGAATAGACTCAAAAACTTTTAAAATACAGGATGTTAAAGCAATTGGTCGATAGTTACAGGGTTTGGAATGGTCACCTTTCTTTGGGACTGGTTGAATGAGAGCAAACTTCCAGCAAGAAGGAAAGGTACAAGTTGACAGACAAAGGCAAAAGAGTTTACCTAGGCAGGGTGTAAGCACAGAAGCACAGTTCTTGAGGACAACAGGAGGGACCCCAACAGGCCCATATGCCTTGTTAGTTTTGAAGCCATTGATGGCAAATAATACATAAACTGAAAAACTTTTAATGTCAGCCATGAGAAAGTCAGGGGGGAAGTGATGGAGGGACAGCACCAGAAACGTCTCAGGTGGAATTGGGGGAGAACGACTGTGTGAATAGTTCTGCTTTATCAGTAGGAGAAGTAGCTATAGAGCCATCAGGATTGAAAAGAGGAGGAAAGGATGATGAGGTTAGGTTGTTAGAAAGGTTTTTGGCAATGTGCCAGAAGGAGCAGGAAGAGTTCGAGTTCGAAAGTTCAGAGCATTTAGTACGGATGAAATTATTTATTATCAGTGGTAGGTGCGTGACGACTAAGGACTGAACAAAGGACATGGTACGGATAGCTACAAGGAATATAAGGAGGGCAAATGATGAGGTGAAATAAAGAGAGATTGTCCAGGTGCTTGAGGGTGCGAAAGTGGATGTATGTGGATTAACTGAAACTAATTGAAGAGGTGAGAGTGTGAGAGAATGGGAGTATGGATGGGGTATATGTGCGGGAGTAGGTGAGAATGAGAGAACAAAAGAAGGAGTGTGTATTGTTGTGAGTAACAAATGGAAGGAGAATATAAGAGAGTATGGATCAGTTGGCTCAAGGATTGTGTGGATAAGATTGAAAGTTGGACTACAAATTTGGGCGATTGTGTGTGTGTATACGCCAATGCAAAATTGTGCAAGCAGAGTGAGAGTCTGGACAAATGTGGATGTGTGCATTGAAAAGTTTGAAAAGAATGAGTGTTTCTGATTGGAGATATGAATGGAAAAGTAGGGAATATGAAGGTGGATGGAGTAGTTGGTGAGTGGGGTGTGCCTGAAAAGATGGATGAGAATGGCAGTGCTTTAGTGGACATTTGTGCCGGAAGGGGGTTTGTGATAGCCAATACCCTCTTCAGGCACAACATGATCCATAGGTATACATGGCGAGTTACGAGAAGGGTGGGTGGTGAACTGAATGAACGGAAGGCAATGATTGATTATGTGTGTGTGTGGATGAAAGGATGAGAAGGTGTGTAATGGATGCAAGAGTATGTAGAGGTTGGGGGAGTGGACTTTCTGACCACGAAGTCCAAATGAAATGGAGAGATAGACGAAGCGAAGGACAGGAGGAATCAGTTCATACAAGGAAGGTGGAATGGTTACAAGAGGATGGAAAAAAGGCAGAATATAAGAAGGAAGTGGAGGAGCAATTGGGTAAAAATGGATTGGAGCAGATGGGGGACGTGGAGGGCGTGTGCAAGATATTCACAGAAGAAATCTGTGCAGCATGTGAGGTAGTGCGTGGGGTGGAGAGAAGACGAAAGGGGGTGTAGGGAACAGCATGGTGGAATGAAGAGGTGAGCGAGGCTGTGGCACAAAAGAAGAAAGCATATAGTAAGTGAATGAGAAACAGGGGCTTGGAAGAAGTTGAGAGATGGAAAAAAGTTATATAGAGAGAGGAAAAGAGAGGTGAAAAGAATAGTAATAGTAAGAAGAGAGTGGATGTGGAATTTGAGTGTAAAATGGAGGGAATGTAAGAAAATGTTCTGGAAAGAGGTAAAGAGAGTTAGACAGGATGCCAAAGAAGTTAGCTGGGAGTGAAAGATAAAAATGGTAGATTATTAGTGGGGAAGGGAGAAAAAGTGAGCAGATGCAGAGAACATTATAAGGAATTGTTGAACATAGAGAATGACGAGTACAAGTGGCTGGGGAATGGCTGGGAGAAGGAGGGATGTGAGAAGGGAGGAAGAAATCAGTAGGATAGAAGTTGTGGAAGAAATGAAGAAAGTTAAAATGTGGAAAGTCTCAGCAACTGATGGAGTCAGGGGTGAAATGCTGATGCATGGGGGAGAGAGAGTAGTAGAATGGATGTGGAAGATGTGCTGATGGGCCTGGGAGGAAGGCAGAGTCCCGGAGAATTGGATATCAGTTATAATTATTCCCCTGTACAAAGGAAAAGGGGAAAAAGAAGTGTGTGGTAATCATAGGGGCATTTGTCTTCTTAGTGTAATAGGAAAAGTATGTGGTAGGATACTTATTGATAGAGTCAGGGAAATAACAGAGGAATTAGTTGGAGAACAGGGAGCTTTTAGGAAGGGAAGATGTTGCGGGAAAGTTTCTAGAGAAGGGAAAGAAGTTGCATGCCGCCTTCATGGATTTAGAGAACACATATGACAGGGTCGAAAGGGAAAGATTGTGGAAAGTATTAAGAATATGTGAAGTAGATGGGAAGTTGTTGAAGGCCGTGAGGAGCATGTATGAGGGTGCTAAGGCTGCAGTGCGTGTGGATAGTGAACTGAGTGAGTTTTTCTATAATCTATATGAAGGTTGGATTGAAACAAGGATGTGTCATGTCTCCATGGTTGTTCAATCTGTATATGGATGGGGTTATAAAAGAGATATAAGGTAGGGCAGTGGATGTTTTAGCGATCCTAGTGAGAGAGGGCAGTGTTTGGAAACTCCCTGTACTGTTGTTTGCAGATGATACTGTGTTGTTAAGTGAAAATGAAGGGGAGCTGCAAGGCTTGGTGGATGAGGTTGGGAGAGTGCAAGAAACGGAATCTAAAGGTAAGTGTAGGGAAGAGTAAAGTTATGATCTTCAAGAGAAGTGAAGTCAGTGAATGTACAGTGAGACTGGATGAGGAGGAAATGGAAAATGTGAATGCGTTTAAGTACTTGGGTAGTATGATGAGTAAGGATGGAAGTCTAGAGGGTGAAGTGCTTCAAAGGGTACAACAAGGAAAAAAGGTTGCTGGTTCCTTGAAAGCAGTGATAGAAGCAGGGAAGTGAGCATGCAAGTGAAAAAGCTACTACATGACAGTATTGC
Source organism: Birgus latro (assembly GCA_018397915.1). NCBI lineage: Eukaryota > Metazoa > Arthropoda > Malacostraca > Decapoda > Coenobitidae > Birgus > Birgus latro. The sequence continues at coordinate 75 of JAGKTI010020786.1, read as the reverse complement.
GATACCAACTCTAACATATGGAAGTGAAGCTTGGACCTTGTTGGAGGGACAGAAGTCAAGAGTGAGAGCAGTGGA
>JAGKTI010020785.1:1031-16123 GCA_018397915.1 Birgus latro | reverse complement strand
TTCTGGGGCTTCTGGTGGGGGTACTGGCAGTCCTACACCTCCAAAGGTAGCCCCCAAGCCACTTTCCAAACAAACTGATATGCCCACTCCAAGAAAGAGTGTGGTAAACCTTACTTCCTCGTCCTCACGTTTACCTTCGGACGCTAGACAGAGGGTGCGGGTTTCTGGTGCTGGGCAGGCTCCTCCGAAGGGCTCTCATAAGCATCAATCCAAACCCACTGGGGGGGCAAGGTTGTCTCGGCCCTTATCCTGATTCTTCCTTCACTATGGGTACTATGGCATTCTCAGCCAGTATAATACAATGGAACTGTCGAGGTCTGCGCGGTAATTGGTAGGAGCTGCGGACCCTCTTGACTTGTTCCCCTATGTGTTTATGTCTCCAGGAAACTCTTGTAGGGTTCACCACTCCCCATGCGCCACGCTTTTTATTCAGCGCCAGCCCAGGGTCCTGTAGAGGGTAATGCTGTTTTGGTGAGAGCTGACATCCCTCATCGGCCAGTCCACCTCCAGTCTGACCTCCAGTGTGTAGCTGTGCATCTGTATGCCTACCGTTGGAATACAGTTTGTTCTATTTATTTACAACCCAACACAGCAGTCGGTAGGGTGGAACTAGAGGACCTTCTTGGCCAGTTACCTACGCCCTTTCTTCTCATGGGGGACTTTAATGGTCCCCACCCCTTGTGGAAGTTTGTTGACATCCTTATTGGAAGATGAGGATCTTGCCCTGTTCAATACTGGGGCGTTTACACATTTTCACCCCCAGACTGGTTCATTTACTGCAATTGACCTCTCTATCTGCTCTCCTGACTGTCTCCAAAACAAAAATTTTCTTCTAAAATTATTGTTACGAAGCAGTGCAGGAAAGGCAAAAGTCCACAGATTAGAGATGAAAAAGGCACAGAAACAAGAGAGCATTCTGGATGGGAGGAGATTTGGAGACCTATCCCCACTGCTACGTCCTATATTTGTGGCTAAAGTGTGGAATGTTGTAATGGGTATAAGTCTCCAAATCTCCCATCTTGAATGCTCTCTTGTCTCCGTGCTTTTTTTACCTCTTATCTATGCACTTTTGCCATTCCTACTTCTTAACAATCATTTTAGATTTTTTTTTGTTCTAGTTCATGATCTTTCTGTGGAAGTATAATTATGCATAAAGCAAATGTTATATCTGGATTGTTACAAACATATCGTACTGAAAGACTAAAACGAGGGTGCCTTCCCGTGAAAAGAAGTGTTTTGGTGCGTTCCTTTGAAAGTGAGCTGCAGCTAGCCAATATCGCGCAAAATGGCGTATTTATGGGTAACAGTGATGCGGTTTTCAGGCCGTAACTCGCGAACCGTATCCTTAAACATGAAAAGAAACATCTACACTTGACAAACAGCATTTTGGTGTATAGTACGCTCGCGTGCACCTTTTTGTTTTGGAGTTATGACTGATGAAGAAGAAAGAAAGAAAAAAAGAAGAATAAAATCAGTATTTCTGTGATTCGGATTTGCGTCTCCTACTAAGATTAGCAAGACTCTGCGAGTAGTTTTGCACTTGAATAGCGAAGGTCTTTTAGTTCATAAGCTTGGAACTAGGCTTTGCCACCGTTTTCTCGTGAATGCTCCAGTACCCTATGTACAGTCAAAGACAAAAGTCGTGTCGAGGTTTTTTCCGAAGATTAAGTGCAATATGAAACATTATGAAAGCTCTACCACAGCTACATGTTCGTGGTTGGCTAACCTGACTTCGTCAAGCTTCATATCTGCTGCTGATGGGATGACGGTATGCATGAACCCATGAAATTCCGAAGCCTTAACACTGACTCACAAAACTGCTGATTCCGAACTTTGTACGAGAGACGAGTGCCAACGGTTAGGCGATGATCACCTGACATTTCATCTTAACATATCATCACAAAACTTTAAGTAGACCTACTATACCATTACCTTAGTATGGAAAGGTCAAGCAAAATGCATCCAACTAATAGGAATATGAGAGGTGGCATGATCTTCCTTTATTTACGGGAAACGAATCCTGAACAGAAAGCTCAAACATTTGCTATAGGCATAACCATAGAAAGGTGGATTAGGATTTCAGGAGGAAGGCACAATGGAGAACCGTCATCATTCAGGTCGTCCTCGTTTTACCACAGCAGTATAGGACCAGGAAATAATCACAATGATGGAAACAGCACCCACAAGCAGTGCTTATGCCATAAGAAACGAAGTGCTCCTAGAATGAAGCACACGAACAGTTGTGTGTCGACTTCGGTCATCTGCTTTATGTGATCAAACTCGTCTGTGGGATTCAGTTTGCCAGCCACTCTAAAAAAAAAAAAAAAAATCAATTATCATAGAAAAACTGTGTTCTCATGTGTTGAATACTATAGTGAATTTTGTTTTACAACACTTAAATAATGTCCCAGGTCATAATTATCAACTTGATTAGCTAATTTACAGTTAATAAAGATGGAGAACTGACTTCCGGACACCTATTAAGGTAACTGAACTGAAACGTTGATAAAGTTGGCATGAAAATAAAAGAAGAGAAATGTTTCATCAATACTAAATAAGAACAGCAGTCAGATAGATTTAATAATTATGTAGTGTCGGTCAGTTACAAAGAAATTATATGCTGGCATCCACAGGCTGGTCACCTGGAGCAAATGGCAACTCAAGTCAGTGCTACCAACTGATCGTTTGACACAAAGCAGACTGCTCCAAAACTATCGTCTTTCAGCAGATATTTTCATCAAATTTCATGACACGACTTTTGTCTTTGACTGTACATGACACCATTTTGAATCTGCGCCATTCCTACTTACGGAGTAGCTTCCGCACTCCGTGATATGTGGCCAAACGAGAACGGATCAATACGAATGTCGCTACATGCAGATTATTCAGTAGATGGAAGGAATTCCTCTTAAACACAGAAGTTACAAAAGGTAAATTTATGGAGATGACAGGTATTATTAGCAGTTTTCCTCCTAAACTGATAAATCCTCAGTCGATCCCTGTAACTGGGATTGGGAAGAATCGTTTTCCTATTGAAGAAAAGAAAGATAAAAAAAAAAACTAAATAAAAAACATAAGCGTATAAATACCTTTGATAGAAAGTGAAGGCAGTTTACATCTGAAAAGATATTAGTTTTTCAGTTCCCTTACTGTACCAGAAAAAAGAAAAGTGTCAGATGCCCCGTGAATACTGAATATTCAGTACTACTTACATTTTACTTATATAACAGTCCATGCAATTACCAATCTCAGGAAAAAAATAATAATAATCATCCTGTACAATTTGTTTAAAAAAATACCACTCAAAGTTATCAGTGAAAGAGACGATTATTAATCTTTTTTAATAAAGGAAGACTGATACTTAACCTGTGAACACTGCATACATAATTTAAACTTCCTACATCCATGTGGGAAATTTTATTGCATTTGTCAATGTGCATCTTTTCATAATTATTCTTTCTTCTTAAAAAGTAAATGGCCATTGCTCGGAGGCTATTTAGCTTAGATCTAAGCCTTCAGACTTTGTCAGCTGATTCCCTCAGCCGGCTGCTTCATCTGGCAAAACTGGAAGGAAATCGGTTAACCGGATCTCCAGATATTATCCGGAACACAGGAAACCAAAGTGTTGACATTATCTCAGAAACCAACTGAGCTTCAAGCTGAAATCTTTATAGCATATGCCGCTGGCTGGGGAGCAGATCCGAATCATCCTAGTAGGATTAATATCCTCCGAGATATCCTAGGATCAAATATTGGGAATATCCCAGATATTCTGGACGTCACCTCATTTTCCATGAAAGAATAATGTTAGAATCGCCAAATTTGGTGGACTGGTGGACTGTGATGACCTAAGGTGGCATGAAGGAGATCAATGACTGACCTCAAGGTGCCTTTTAGCTCGGCTTCTAGTACACAATGGCTAAATGAACATTGCTCGAAGGCTATTTAGCCTAAAGCCTTCAAAGTTTGTCAGCTGATTCCCCCAGCTGGCCACTTCATCTGGCAAAATTGGAAGGAAATTGGTTAACCAGATCTCTGGACATCATCCAGAACACAGGAAATCAAATTGTTGGCATTATCTCAGAAACCAGTTAAGCCAGAAAGCTGAAATTTGTACAGCATTCGCCCCTTACTGGGGAGGAGATCCGAATCATCTTTTTTTTTTTTTTTAATGCAAGTAAGAAGGAACCAAAGGCCATGGGCCTCGCAGATCGCCTATGGTCAAAAATTGGGATTTTCCTAGGTATTCCATATGTCACCTTATTTTCAATTAAACAGTAATGCTACAGCCACCAACTTTGGGGGACTTGTAGACTGTGATGACTTACGGTGACATTCACAGGATCAGTCCCTTGATCTCGTCCGCGGTAAATAATTGGGACTTTTCTGGACACTCCTGATGTCTAATTTTCCATGAAGCATTAATTAAGACTAGAGCCACCAAACATGGTGGACTTACACTGTAGACTGTGATACCTAAGGTGGTATGCACAAGATCAGTGACCTTGACCTCAAGGTCCCTTTAAAGCTCGGCTTCCAGTAAGCAATAGCTATGGGAATTTTTTCTTCCTTTATAATGTCCTTGGACAATTTTTTGCTGTTCTAGTTACCATTACATGAAGCTACGTAAGAAAAGTCCTCCCAGCTAATTATCACAAACCATTTGATACAGACCTGTGAAAAAAAAAAAATCAATGTTACAATGGAAAAGTATACGTTTAATTACCCTGTAAAATTTTTACACTGATACCACTGAAATTTCCTGTTGTTTTAGTTAAGGGGGTGGAATAGTTAACAGTCAATTATGGTCGAAAATATCACTCCAGTATGTACTGTGTGGTTTAGTGTTGGCCAGCAGATCACAGGCCTCATGCTTTCGTGTCACAGCTGGGACTGGAGCTTACTAATCAGATTCAGGACAACTGACTGACCTTCTCAGGAAGGCATATGTGAGATGGACAATGTGATCAAGAAGGTGCTGGGCTACTGGACAGCCACCCAGGAATGTTAACACGTCAGATGTGTGGACTACTAGTTGGACAAGGTGATGGTGGAGGATGATACGTGGAGAGTTAAACCTGGGACAGAGAAGGAGGATCTGGCCAACTGCCGCTTCATGAACACCGCAACAACGACACCATGTTTCATCTGTCAGACCCAATCAGTGTAGATATAGTCTTGTGTGGCTGATCCAAAATCTGGTGATGGTTGAGTACAATAATCTCTGGGGATGGTGGTAACACAAATGGGTTTTGGCTATGTGCATTTTCAAACACCTGCTGAACCACCACTTGGTCTGGGGCTAGAGGCATGAACACCTTGACAGAAAGCACTGATCTTGCTGCCTGATCAGCAAAGTCATTCCCTTTAATTCCAACATGGGAGGAAATCCATTGGAGATATATGTCCCAGGAGGCTCATAAGAAGGGACTGGATTGTATTGACAAGGTATCTGAGGAATGAAGGCTGGTGGGATAAGTGAACGTGCAAGGATAGCTAGGAGTCTATGTACAATATTTCATCTTGGGACTAGAGGTGTTGTTGGACGAATGAGAGTGCTTTGAAGATGGCAACTAGCTCTGCTGTTACCAGGCTGTGTGGGCCATCATTTACCAGGTCTGCCATAGAGATAGGTCTTCAAATATACTGCTGAGCTGTAAGTGGCAGGGATAGCATGGTAGCCATCAGTGAAAACTGGGAAGAACCCATGGTATGTCTCTGTTTGCATCATGGGAAATGTGTGGGGAGCTTTGGTGTCACCAGTTGAACAACAGTAGGAGTATGGCAGGCTTGGGATAATGGCTGCTGCTAAGTCTGTCTAGGAGAGACATTTGGCACTGGAGAGGGACTGAGAGGGCAAGAGACTAGTTTTGTAGTGTAATAAGGGCACGGGCATAGAACGACTTGCAGGATGCTGGACAGGAGGGGGAAAGGGGTTTGCTACCTGAGTCACGGGCGAGGGAGGAGACAGGACTGGCAATGGGTTAGTGAAGACTCTGGAGAGAAGGGCACAGTCGGAAACCTTGCTGCAGGCTTGGAAGGGATAATGGCTTGGTGTAGCCTGGAGGGACATTGTAGCGGAGGTATGAAATGCTTCTAGGGCCAGGCATAGGGCAGTGTTCTGTATGGTGTCAAACTTCCAAAGGGTTGACTGAGTTACAGACACATACTGATGCACCATGCAGGAGGTGGAGTCGGATGTCTCGGTTGGCTCTCCATTTGGCACCTGCCACACATTTCAGGATGTTTAGGCAACAGAGGCAGGAGGATCTTAGATAATTGACGTGATCTCGAAATGTCAGACGTGAACCACCAAGTTGAAGCCTGAGGAAGGTATGCTACTTACATAATGTGAGGGAGCATCACCAAAGTGAATTACTGATAAGGTAATATGCACAGTGTGCGGCACGTGAGGGCAGTCTTGAAAAACTAATTGTGAGTCCGCAGGTCACTTCCTAGTCAGAACATTCTTGGATTGCTCTCTGCAGAGTCGACTGGACTTCCCAAAAAGAGGGTGTCAGGCAGGTGATGGAGAGGTCATCTGCAAAACACTCTGCTGTGAATGAGAGATGTCTGGGACTGTACAACTCTAAGGGAGTTGGTAGAAGACCATCCCTCCAGGAAGCTCCATAGCCACGCAAGAACATGTCTCATCACCCCCATGCCAGACGGCTTGGCCAAGATTTCTTTGTGAGATCCCCCTTGGAGGTCAAAGAACGTTATCAGTATTACGGTACCTGTTTGCTGTACAGGAGAGAAGAATGAGATACTGCGGTTGGATGAGAACACAAGTCATTCTCTGGCCTGGGCGGAATCTGCACTTGCACGTTTGAAGGAGCCCTAGGGCTGTAGTCCATCAGACAACAGGGGGTTGACTACCACAGAAAAGGAGGAAAACTGATCAGTAAGAAGCAGGTTCAGCTGGAGTCTTACTCAGCTTCAGGAAAGGGAGTTTGTAATAGTGCTGTCGCTGGACCAAGAAGAATCCCATATTCCAGCTATGGGTGTAGAGGGCAAGCAAGGAAGAAGAAACTGGGGAGGGCATGAGACTGGAATTCATTGGAGACGGAGTCTGGATTGCTTGCCTTCCAGGATGGGAGAGAGTGAATGGTAAAACCAAATTCCTCTGGTGAGAGGGTAGAGCAGAGACCCTCTAGTGTTGGTGTCGACATATCCCTGGCAATGGTTTCCTGTCTATCTCATAGGCCAGAGAGTGGCACTGAGACACTGAGAAAATATAAGAAGTGGAAGGAAAGCTATTCCACTTTGCCCTCCTTGTTGAGGAGGTCTATGCTATCCAACTGGAGGGGATTAGAGTAGGACTGTCGGCGATCCTGCATTGCTCAGACAAATCCCCAGGTTCTGGAGGTTAAAGTGGAGGACAGGTCGAGCAGTTTCTGAGAAAAACACCGATTTGCAGCCATCAAGGCCACAGTGCACACTGCATCCAGTTTTTGGTGCTTGGCATGATGGACAGCAGTAGCAGACTGCTTCCACCTGTACCATGCTTGACAACGTACCCTTACTGCTAGGCAGCATTCTTCTTTCCACCACTGCAGTGCAGGTCTGGATCTGCTCTGCAGTTCTAGAGTGATCCTCTGCAAGAAAGAAGACTAAGCGATCTGCATCTACCAAGGAGGAGGTGAAAGCCATCAGTGTCTACTAGGAAGCATTTACCTGAGGAGATGTCAGCAGTGGGGACTGGAATCTTGTCCAACCAGAATCTGATGGGTGCCATTGTGAGCAGACTGGCCGACATAAGGGAGGTACAATGTGGGCACAGTTATGTTGATACGAAAGTGGTTGCTTCCTAGGTAAAGTGCTGTAGTGATCTGGGTGTCACAAAACAGGGGAGTGAATGTGGAGGTCCGGCTCGTCCGTGAGCCACTGTGAGTTAGTAGTAGTAGAATATTTACCCGCATGTGGTGGGGCACGGGCAAACTGAGAGCCAGTCAGAAAAGGGTAGAATAATAATACCACAGAGCAGAAAAAAATGGGGTTCTTACTTAGTTCTAAGATGTGGAGTGAAAGGCAGTTAGCGAGGAGGAGGGTAATCCCGTACAATCCGTAAAAGCCTCTGGTAGGGTGTGTTACCAACAACCCTGGCCGCATCTGACACATCATTACCGGAGCGAGTAAAGGCCCCGCCCGGTAGAGCATGGAGCAAAGCAGTGACCGGGCAGTCAAGCAGGTAATGGCAGACGGGTTCAGCAGACCGCTCATACTAATAAGGGTACGGGCCAGGCTCCTACCTGGCAATTTGACGATAGCATATGCAGGTTAACCCAGGTGTAAACGCTGAATCCTAGCTAGGAGGAAATTAGATATGGTCGGCGAAACAGAAATGGGTGAATATGATGTGGCCGCCACATACCAGGCAGCCGAACGGGAGCCGTCAGTGACACAGAGTTGATGTTCATCCCTAGCAAGTCTGGTACTATTGCTTGCCACTACCGAGAGAACTCAGAAGGCACAAGGGCGGAGCAGAAATGTAACAGCAGGGAGTGAGGTAGTAGCTGCACGTGATGCTGTATTCGCCAGTTCATTACCCCTGATCCCAACATGCCCTGGGACCCAATAAAAATCACTGAGCCACCCCGCTGCTGGATGAGGGAAGACATAGTATAGACAGCGGTAAGTAAAAACCGGTGGGCCTAGAAACCGGTGGGCCCCTAGGGAGAGTCCAGGCTTTGAAGGGAGGAGAGTGAGTTGGTGTGGATAACAACACACCTATGTTGATGACGATAGGTATGGCACAGAGCACAGAGGAGAGCCACCAGCTCTGTCTGAAAAGCAGAGACCCTCGTTGTGATGCGCCAGAATTCCGTATAGGTGCCATAAGCAAAAACCACCCCATCTGAACCATCAGATGTGTAGTAGACCGCCGAGTCTGAAGAGCTGAGGGCAGTGATTCGACGAAGAGTCTCCCGCTGGAGGATGGCAGAAGTGGAGTGACGAGGTTCTGAATCTGAGGGAGAGATAACGGTGAAGGGGGGAGTCACCCAGGGAGCGGGAGGCAAGTAACCTGGACAATCTGGATCAGGATCTCTACACACCTCTGGTGTCACACCCAATGTATGAATGAGAGCTGCCATGGCACGAGCCCAATCATGATGGAGGAGCGGATCTGGGGGCCTGCTTGCCAGATGCCGGAGCAGAATAGATACAGGGAGGTGTGGATGGTTGTACACTAGACAAAGCGTCTCTGCCATTGCACACAGTGCAATCCGGTGAGCAAGCGATGGAAACCCACCCTCCATGCGCAGATTAATCACCCTGGTCCAGCACAGAGCATTCAGCATAACGCGAAGTGCATTATTCTGAAGCATTTCCAAGGACCTGGCCATGGGTGGGGCAAGACAAATGAGACAAATTTCACTATAATCTACAAGGGAGCCGATAGCATAAATGTAAAAGGTGCACAGTACAGCATACAATGGCCCTAGACTGCGGCTAGAAAGGCAGCGGAGAGCAGAGATGTGGGTGGCAGCCCGCTCTTGCAGATATTTCATGTGCCTGATGAATGTGAGCCCACTGTCAAAACAGACCACTAGGCAACGATGGAATGTGACGAGCTCGATACTGTGGGCATCAAGCAAGAGAGGATGTTTTGGACGGCGGAGGCCAAAAAGTAGGTACTTAGTCTTCTCGAGGTTGACTTTCAGCCCGAGTCCGCTGCACCTGGTGTGCAGCTGAGAAAGAGCAATAGGCGCCTGAGTGAAACAGTCCCTCCTCGAGAAGATGAGTGCCAAGTTGTCCACATAAATGAGTAGCATCAGGCCGGGACCATAATCCACCGCCAATAGTCCCTCCACCAGCACATTGAATAGCAAAGGGCTGAGAACGCTCCCCTGAGGGGTGCCATTGTGATGGTGATAAAATGGGGAAAGCTGTACCTGAAATCTGACCCCTGCCGTTTGGTTCAGAAAGAACTCCCCCACCCACGACAAGAGCTTACCTCCAACTCCCCAATCCACAGAGGCTGCCTGGATGGCAAGGGGGCTAGCCAGCTCAAAAGTTTTTTCGAGGTCAAGGAAGACAGCCATCCACCGTCCAACTCAAAGCTCCTCGATGAAGGATGCAAGGCAGTGAGAAGCACTCTTGCTGGGATGGGACACATAAATCCTCGGGTGCAACGGCCCCAGCCGCCAGGCAAGGCGAGCACACACAACCCTCTCCACCGTCTTAGCCACGCAGCTAAGAAGCGAGATAGGGCGCGTGGTGCTGGGGTCGTGAGGTTTAGGGATCGGGTGGACGACAGCTGTCTTCCACGACCTCGGCAAACGGCCCGCAGACCACGAGAGGTTAAGCAGATCAAGTAGTCTCCCACTACCACAATCTCCATCATGTGACAAGATGGAGTAGGTGAGCCCGTTGAGCCCAGGTGCAGCGTTGGTCCTGCGTTGCAGCGCCTTACGGAGCTCCCTGCTGGTGATGGGATGATTAGAGGGGTCAGGCCTAGCACAGGCGGCCTGAATAGCAGCGACACGAGAGGCCGACAATTGCTCCTGTGGGACTCGAATGAACTGCGGGAGATTGTGTGAAGCAGAACGGTCTGCAAAGTGCTGTGCAAGACGGCTGGCTTCTGCAGCAGGGTCCTGATGTGAAGGCGGATGAGGAGGACGTGGATCAGGGATGGACCGGATTCTCCTCCACATCTCACGACACGGGCGGTTGCAGGTGGTGTGATGGTGCCCATAGTCGTGACACCTGTAGCAGCGTAGCAGCTCTGGCATGAAGGGGTGCAGATAGAACACGCCCCAATTGCCCAGGTAGACAGGTTCCACGAGAGGTCCCCACAGCGTCACACAGACCTGCCTCGTCTCTTCTCGTGTCCTTTGATTTTGACACCTCTCCGCCTCCTCAATGAGGTCGTGTCGAAGTAGGATATCCACCGACGTATGCCGGGGATAACCCATGACAACCGCCTTCGTGGTCCTGGCACCCTGCGGTAGCTCCACGATCCTGATGATCATGGCCTCCTCCTTCGCTACAGCCTTCAGGTGGAGATATGACTCCTCCTGGGTGGGGATGAGTACGCAACTTTCGCAATGGCCAAAGCGATTCATTGCAGCGAGGCCAGGCAGATGTTGCTCCAGAGCCGCTACCGCATCGTAACTCGTGCTGTACCCCTCCTGAGGAAGAACGTGAAAGGCTGGGAGACCAGAGAAGGAAGGCTGAGGAGCCGCGACCGAGACTGATGGGTGAGCAGCAGTGGGAGGCCGCCTGGTGGTGCTGGCCTTGATGCAGGTGGAGGAGCATTTCCCTGCGGCGCTCACCATGTTTTTCGCATCACAGGGATGAAGCCATCGGCGTCAGGAGAGGCAGCAGGTGTGGCAGAAGAGACAGGGGCAGTAGGAGAAGCTACAGCTGGGGGCGGTTCACCGACATGGGAGCCCTTGCATGCAGCTGAAGCAGTAGTTGCTGAGCGGCATGGATCCTCAGAGAGAGGGGCGGCTTTGTGAGCAGCACCAGTAGCCTCACTGCAAGAGGTGGCAGGAGGAAGAGGGATAGCCAAAGCATCCTCCTCCATCACCTCATGCACATGTGCAACATTGGTTGCACGTGTCGAGGTGGAAGAGGGGGTGAGGCGACGGTCCGCGAACAGGAAACGGTCCCAGTAGGCCTGGGAGGGGGGGGGGAGGTAGAGGCTTCACCAAACGTCGAGGAGTGGGAGCTGGCGTCAGACAGACGTTGCTCCTGCTTCACGCCTGCAGCAGCAGGAGTGTGGGAAGTACTCTGCTTGGAGGTCGAGAGGTGGGCTGGCCGTGAGGGCTTGGGGACCTGAAACAGATGCACAGACAAACACCAACAGACCTCACACACACAGACACACAGTCAGACACACAGACACTTACTCTAAAAAAAAAACAATAAAAACGGGCAAGTCCCTACGTAGTGACGGGCAACCTATGCTCCCCACCCTCTAAATGGCGACGTAGGAGGCCCCGCCACTGCTCCTTATGGGTCTTTCCTAATCTATGAGAGCCTCTTTCTGCGCTTCCTATAACCAGGCCCTAATGGCCCCCCTCATGAAAATGCCCTAATGGCCCCCCTCATGAAAATGCCCTAATGGCCCCCCTCATGAAAATGCCCTAATGGCACCCCTTCAAGATTCGGCTTTGTACCATGCAGAGACACTAACGGCAGCCAGAAAAAAAAGAAAAGAAAACCACTCACACACTCACACCCACCCACACTCACACCCTGGCAGACAGGCATCTGACAGCCTGAGACAGAGTCCCAGCAAGGCACCTAAGTAGAGAAAAAATCCTCTCTAAGTGCTAGAGAGTAAGTCCCCCTGGCGTGAAAACGCAGAAAAACCACGAAAAATCGTTCTCTATAAATGAGGTAGAGTCCAGTGCTAGACAAAAGTTGGCCAGAGTTCCTCACTGTCCCAGAGCTAGGCAAGGAGTGATATTGCGAGTTGGAAGACCCCTGAGTGTCAGTTAGCTAAGGTGAGGGTTGTGCAGTGAAGACTCATGATCTGTTGCTGGTGGCACATGTCACTTCCGCATCCCAGCAGGGCTGCTTTGCATTAAGGTCTCCAAGTAGGAGTTGGAGAGGATATGAGTGCCTGATGGTGTTGCTGCTCTGCCTCAGAGACATGTGGGCATTGGGTGTAGGGAACCTGGAGATAAGGACTGCCAGGACTTTGAGAACACCATCAGGAAAGCTGACCAGGGAGAGAAGACTGCAGAGAATACTGTCATGTATTATCGATGCAAGACCTCCTCCCAGTCGAAGCTGGTCAGCAGAAAAGGTACTACAGCCATCAATGTTTTCTTAACCCGCCCAGTCCCTCCAACGTAAGATGCACGTCACCACTTTTTTTCATGCTGACCCACTGTCGTGCATCGTACGTCAGTCAATTGCAAGGCCCGTCGTTTGCACATTTTTCAAGATTCGCGGATGATTTTTGGTAGGCATATGTGGGAGACCTTCCTCTACCTGCTGTCAAGTGGGGATACTGTGTGGCCCCACCTGACCCTCCACACTCGGCAATTCACCTATTAGCAGTAACCTTGCCAGTAAAGACAGGTTGCGCCACGGTCTCTCCAGTGACGAAATTCACGGTGAAAGTGATTCCTGAGGTGGAGGACAAAGAAATAAAGAAGCTAGAGTAAGAAACAAAGAGAAGTGATGAGGTGGTAATTCGTAAAGGAAGGTGCCATATGTTGGTGAGTGAACAATGCTTATATCACTAATCTTATTGTGTGAAAACCAATATAGTCTTGTACTACACATAAATTCGTACCAAATAAATAAATAAATATGTAATTTAAAGTGGCTTGAATCATTTAACTCTCCCATAGTTCGTTTTCTTTGACGCCAGGTATGGTGAGAAAGAACAAAAAGGCAAGGTTGCCTGTCACCTGTAGCAACATTTATAAGCTCAGGAGGGCGATTTCTCTATGAAATTTCGATGGTTCTCACCAAAAGCGGAGGTTTGAGCCAAAAAAAGACAAGTTGAAAATTGGTCGGGTTCTGAGGGTGTGTTGGGTAAAAAATCGGTCGGGACTGGTCGGGTTAAGGTCTGAAGTCTTCTGAAGGATGGAATATACATTACAAAATAGGAAGCAGGTATGGATGAAGGAAGTCATTATCAGAAGAAGAGGACAGACATCAGGCTTGGTCACATCTGGAGGCAAATATCCAAGAGCTAGGCACCTGACTGGTAGTCGAAGATATCATCTAGAATTACTGAAAACAGGGAGTCACCAGTAGCTGGGGGCAATGGTTGTGTGCAGCTGGGATGAAGGAGCAGAGATCTTGTTCTCTCAATGCATGTTGACCCAGTGCATGTTGGAGGTAAGCTGATCACTTGAGGGTGCATGTGTGGGAGGAAAGGGGGATGGTCCAGCAGCAGAAGCTGAATATGATAAAAACTGGAGGACTTCTTCTACCTCATCATGTGGACCATGGCTGTGGCCAATGAAGAGTTATGAAGCATGGCAGAGTGAGCTGCAGGCTTGCAAAGGGTCATGGAATGAAGGGATGACTTGCAGGCATTCTTCTTTGAAACTAGAGGTGTATCATTATCATTCCTGAGAAGGCCACTAGTGTCTTCCAATCAGGTAACTCTGGAGAACATAATGATTTGGTACACGGGTAAAACTCAATCCCTCCCCCTCTGGCCTAGGCGGGAAGAAGACTGAGGGAGGGTTAGCAGAATACTTGGAAGGCCGGGGGAAAGGGGGTATTGGTGAAGGTCAGGAATGCTGTTTGGGTGGGTTGAGGGCCCGCAGCTGTGGGCTATATCGACTTCATGCAATGCACGCTTACCCTCTTTCAATGCCGAATGGATACGAATTGCTTCCTTGTAATGAAACACTGCTCTAACCTCTTGGGAACCTGAAGACTTGGATATGAGGTGGGCTATCTCCCCTCAGAGCGCCCATCCAGGCACTGTAGGTTTTCCAGAAAGTCTGCCTCCTTTACCTTCACTGCCACTGAACCAATGTCTCCGTAGGATAAACATTAGCTTCACAGGAAAGAGCCTTCCAGCAGTGCATTTTCTAGTCCCCTAGCTTCGTTAGGTTGGGTGGCTGTGGCCTAAGCTTGCACATATTGCTCTCATTAATGCTAAACCTGAAGGTTGATCCCTGACCCAGCACTCTGAGCTCCCCTTCTGCTATATATTTCATGAACTGTTCATATTTTTTTAACGCACTGGAGAGCTTACTGGGACTGATGAAGACTGCTAGCCCGTGTGTTGACTATACTGTAAATGTCACAATCTTCTCACTTCTAGGCATCACTGTTCTACATTGCACCATGTCCGGGTAACCAGAGCAGCTTCTAGTGTCTCTCACAATGTGCAAACTGGAGCGGGAGTATTTGAGGGCGCCCAGCGTCATTTTTGTCACCAGATGACTCCAACCTTTCCCTCCTGCTTAATTAACATTCAGTTTCAGCACAATTAGGCGTACCCGGGCAAAGAAGGTAGAACTGACGGTGGGGAAAAAAATGTGGTACGGTGACAGGGCACTAACACGAACTCATATATGTCTGAGAACAGAGCGATACAACCTCCATGGACCCTAGCTCACACACAGATATATATATAGATAGATAGATAGATAGATAGA